>JAREIK010002205.1:1093234-1330719 GCA_029783825.1 Sapria himalayana
CTCTACTAATACTTCTTCTTCTTATTCTTCTCCTTATTCTTCTCCTTCTTATTTTTCTTCATCATCATCATCTTCTTCTTGTTCTTTTTCTTCTTCTTATTGTTCTCATTCTTCTTGTTCTTTTTCATTCTCCTTCTTATTAATCTTCATCTTCTTCCTCTTATTATAATTATTTTTCTTCTTTTTCTACTTTCTCTTCCTCTTATTCTTATTTGTATGTTTTCTTCTTCTTCTTCTTCTTCCTCCTGGTCGTCTTCTTTCTCTTCCTCTTCTTCTCATTCCTATTATTATTATTATTATTATTATTATTCTACTTTATTTTTTTCTTCTTGTTTTTTTATTTTATTCTTCTTCCTCTTCTTATTTTTCTTCATCTTAATTTTCTTCCTCTTTTTTTTTTCTTTTTTTTCTTTTTCTTTTTTTATATTTTTCTTCTTCTTCTTATTTTACTTTTTGTTCATCTTCTTATTATCCTTCTTATATTTCTTCTTTTTCTCCTTATTTTTTCTTTTCTTTTTTTTTATTCTCCTCCCAATTCTACTTCTTATTCTTCTTCCACTTTTTCTTTTTATTCTTTTTTTTATTCTTCTACCTCTTGCTCTTATTATTATTATTATTATTATTATTATTATTATTCTTCTTCTTCTTCTTCTTCTTCTTTTTTTTCTTCTTCCTCCTCCTCCTCCTACACTTCTTCTTATATCTTTTACACTTCTTCTTATTTCTTCTTCTTATTCTTTTTCATCTTTTTTTATCTTTTCTTCTCATAATTATTTCTTTTATTATTATTATTATTATTCTATTTTTTTATTCCACTTCTTATTCTACTTTTTCTTTCTTCTTTTTATTCCTCTTCCTCATATTATTATTAATATTATTTTTATTATTTTTCTTCTACTTTTTCTTTCACTTTTTTGTCATCATCATCATCATCATCTTTTTCTCTCTCTTATTCTTCATGTTCTTTTTCTTATTCTATTTTATCATCATCATCATTTGCTTATTTTTATTCTATTTTCTTCATCTTCTTCTTTTTAATCTTATTTTTCTTTCTTTTTCTCTTCATCTTCTTATTTTTCTTATTTTTCTTTTATTTCTTTTTTTTTCTTCTTCCACTCTTTCTTATTCTTCTTAATCTCTTCCTCATTTCTCTTCCTCCTCATCTTCTTCTTCTTCTTATTTTTTTTCTTCTACTGCCTCTTTTTGTTATTCTACGTCTATTTCTATTTCTTCTTCCTCTATTTATTTATCTTCTTTTTTCCTTCTCTTATTATTATTATTATTCTATTTTTTTTTTTCTTCTTCTTCTTCTTCCTCTTTCTCTTATTCTTTTTCTTTTTCTTCTTCTTCATCCTCTTATTCTTCTTTACTGGTCTTCATCATAATTAATCTTCTTATTTTTTTATATTTTACTTATTTTTTTTTCTTCTTATTCTTATTATTCTTCTTATTCTTATTATTCTTCTTATTCTTCATATTTTTCTTCTTCCCCATCCTCTTCTTTTACTTCTTCTTCATCATCTTCTTCTTTCTCTTTCTCATCTTCCTCATCTTATTCTTCTTCTTTTCTTCCCCATCATCATCATCATCATCAGCTTCTTCTTTTTTTCTTTTTCCTATTTTTCTTCTTCTTCTTTTTCATCATCATCATCTTCTAATTCATTTTTTCCTCTTTTACTTCTTCTTATTCCACTTCTTTTTCCCCTTCTTCTTATTCTTCTTCTTTTATTTTCTTCTTCCTTATCCTCATCCTCCTACTCTTCTTCTTATTCTTTTTTTTCTTCTTCTTCTTCTTGTTCCTCTTATTATTATTATTATTATTATTATTATTATTCTTCTTCTTATTTCTCTTATTCTTCTTCTTCGACTTATTCTTCCTTTTTTTTCTCCTCTTATTCATATTCTTATTTTTTTCTTCTTATTCCTCTTTTTCTTTTTCTTTTTTTTTCTGCTTCTTCTTCTATTTATTCTTCTTTCTTATCTACTTTTTTTTCTCCTTTTCTCCTCCTTCTTCCTTTCTCCTCCGTCTTCTTTTCTCCTCCTCCTCCTCCTTCTTATCTTCTTCTTCTTCTTCTTCTTCTTCCACTTTTCTTCTTTTTTTTAAATTATTATTCTTTTTCTTTTTTCTTCATATTATTATTTTTCTTCATCTTCTTCTTTTTTTGTTTTTATCCTCTTCCTCTCTTCTTCTTTTTTTTTGTTTTATCCTCTTACACTTCCTCTCTTCTTCTTCTTCTTCTTCTTCGTCTTATTCTTTTTCTTTCATTTCTTATTTTTCTTCTTCTTCTACTACTTCTTCTTCTTGTCCCTCTTGCTCTTTTTTTATATTATTTCTTCTTCTAATTTTCTTTTTTTTCCATATTCCTCATCATCATCTTCTTCTTCTTCTTCTCTTCTTCCTCTAATTCTTTTTATTCTAATTAATTTTCTTCTCTTATTTTTATTGTTGTTGTTGTTCTTTTTCTTCTACTTTTTATTCTCTTTCTTTATCCAATTCTTCTTCCTCCAATTCTTCTTCTTATTCTTTTTCTTCATCTTCTTCTTATTCTTCTTATTCTTCACCACCACCACCACCACCAACATCTTCTTTATCTTGCTCTTGTCCTATTTCTTCTTCTTCTTCAATTTTTTGTACATTTTATTCTTCTTTTTCTACTTCTTCCTATTCTTATTTTTCTTCATTTTCTTATTCTTTCTATTCTACTACTACTACTACTACTACTACTACTACTACTCCTTCTTCTTCTTCTTCTTCTTTCTCTTGTTTTTTGTCTTCCTTTTCATTATCATCATCATATTTTTCTTCTTTCTCTTTTTTCTTCATCTTCTTGTTCCTCTTCTTTTTCTCTTTTTTCTTCTTTCTCTTTTAATTTTTTCTTCTTCTTCCAACTTTTCAATTTTTTTTTCATATTATTCTTTCTCTTGTTCTTCCTTTTTTTTTCTTCTTCTTCCTGTTATTATTATATTATTATTCATCTTCTTCTTCGTCTTCCTCTTATTCTTTCAATCTATATTCTTATTCTTTCTTTTCCATTTCTTCTTCTTCTCCTTCTTCTTCTTCTTCTTCTACTACTACTACTACTACTACTACTACTACTTCTTCTTCTACTTCTTCTTCTGATTCTTCTTCCTCCTCTACTACTTCTTATTCTTATTATTCCTCTTCCTCTTCATCTTTCTCTTCTTCTTATTCATCTTCTATTATTTCTTCTTCCTCTTCCGCTTGTTTTTCTTTATCTTCTTCCTCTTCCTCCTCCTCCTCTTAATTTTTTTCTTCTTCCTTTTCTTCTTCTTCTTATTCTTCTTTCACTTCATCATCATCATCATCATCATCTTCTTCTTCTTTTTCCTCTTTCTCTACTTCTTCTACTTCTACTTATTATTTTCTTCTTCTTCTTCTTCCTTTTCTTTTTTTTTTCATTTTCTTGTTCTTCATTTTTTCTTCTTCTTCTACATTATCCTCTTCTTCTATTTCTTCTTCCTTTTTTTTCCTTCCTTTTCTTCTCCTTCCTTTTTTCTACATCTTCTTATTCTTATCATTATTATTCTTCTTCTGCTTCTTATTCATCTAATATTTCTTTCACTTTCCCTGGTTTTTCTTTTGCTTTTTCTTTTTCTTCTTCTTCTTTGTCATCTTCTTTTTTTTTCTTTTTCTTTTTCTTCTTCTTCTTTGTCATCTTCCTTTTCTTCTTCATATTAGTTTATTCTTCTTGTTCTTTTTTTTACTAATTCTCTTCTTCTTCTTCTTCTTCCTCCACCTTTCACTTCTTCATCCTCTCATTCTTATTTTTCTATTTTTTCTTTATTTTTTTTTCTTCTTCTTATTCCTCTTGCTCTTTTTGTTCTTGTACTTCCCCTCATCTTCTTCTTTTATTTATTATTATTATTATTATTATTATTATTCTTTTTCTACTTCTTCTTTTTCTCTTCTTAATCTTCCACTTGTTTATCTTCTTCTTTTTCCACTTGTTCTTTTTTTTTTCTTCTTCCTTATCAACTTCATTATCATCTCTTCATTTTTATTTTCTTCTTCCTCTTCTTCTTCTTTATCATTTTATTATTAATCTTCTTCTTATTCTTCTTGTTTTTCGTCTTCTTCTCCTTTTTTTGCTTCTTCTACTTTTTGTCTTCTTCTTATTTTTCTTATTTTTCTTTTTCTACTTCTTCCTCTTCTTTTACTTCTTCTTCTTCTTCTTCCTGTTCTATTACTTCTTCATCTCCACCTTCTTCTTATACATCCTCTTCTTCTTCTTATTCTTATTCTTATTCTTCTCCCTCTTCTTTATTCCTATTTTTCTTTCTATTTTTCCTCTTTTTCCTAATTTCTCTCTTATCTTTTTGTATTTCTTCTTCTTTTTCTTCATATTCTTATTACTCTTTCTCTTCTTCTTATTCTTCTTATTTATATTCTTCTTCTACTTACACTTCTTTTTCTTCCACTTGTTCTTCTTCTGCTTCATCTTATTATTATTCTTCTTCTTACACTTCTTTTTCTTCCACTTATTCTTCTTCTACTTCTTCCTATTCTTCTTATTCTTCTACTTTTTTTCATCTTCCTCTTCTTTTTTTTTTCTACTTCCTCTTCTTCTTCTTCTTCTTGCTATTTTTATTACTCATCATTATCATTATCATTATCATCATCATCATCATCATCATCATCATCTTCTTCTTCTACTATATCTTTTTTTTTCTTCTTTTTATTTTTATTATTCCTCCTCCTCCTCCTCCTCTTCTTCTTCTTCTTCTTCTTCTTCTTCTTCTTCTTCTTCTCTTCTTCTTCTTTTTACCTTTCTTTTTCTTTTTCTTAATGTTTTTGTACTTCTACTATTTTTTCTTATATTTCCTATTCTTATTTTTCTTTTTATTCTTATTCTACATATTCTTCTTATTCTACAACTTCTATTTTTCTTATTATTATTCTTCTTTTTACCTTTCATCATCATCATCATTTTCTTATTCCTCTTCTTCTTCCTCTTCTTTATTCTAATTTTTTCTTTCTATTTTTCCTCCTCCTCTTCTTCTTTCTCTACAAATTTATTTTGTTCTTATTGTTCCTCTTCTTCTACATTATCCTCATCTTCTTCATTATATAATCATCTTCATTATCATCATTATAATCATCATTTTATTCTTATTTTTATTCTTATTTTTCTTCTTCTTATTATTATTCTTTCTCTTCCCCTTTTCTTTTTTCATCATCATCATCTTCTAATTCTTTCTCTTCATCTTACTCTTCCTCATCATTATCATCATTTTCTTCTAGTACTAGTACTATTATTTCTTCTTCCTCTTTTTCTTCTTCATCTACTTCTTCTTCATCCTCTTGCTCCTCTTCTCATTCTACTTTTTCTTCCTCATCCTCTTATTTTTCTTATTCGGCATCCTTTTATTCTTATTCTTCTTATTTTTATTCGTTCTCTTCCTCCTCCTCCTCCTCTTCTTTTTCCACATCATCATCATCATCAACTTTTTTTTCTTACCCTTCCACTTATTTTTTTCTTTTTCTTCTTTATTTTATTCTTCCTCTCCTTCTTATTCTTCTTATTCATCATCATCATCATTATCATCATCATTATCTTCTTCTTCTTTGTCTTCTTCTTCTTCTACTTCTCTATCTACTTCTTTTTTTTCTTTTTCTTTTTCTTTTTCTTTTTATTTTCTTCTTCTTCTTCTTCTTTGTTCTAATCAGCATCTTCTTCTTCTTCTTTGTTTTCATCAGCATCTTCTTCCTCCTCCTCCTCATCTTATTCATATTCTTCATCCTATTCTACTTATTTTTATTATTCTTTTTCAACATCTTCTTCTTTTACTACTTCCTCATCCTCTTCTTGTTCTTGTTAGACTTTTTCCTCTTCTGGTTCTGGTTAGACTTTTTCCTCTTCTGGTTCTGGTTAGACTTTTTTCCTCCTCCTCTTCTTCTTCTTCTTCTTCTTCCTCTTCTTCTTCTTCATTTTCTTCTTTCAATTTTTTTACTTCTTTTTTTTTCTTCTTCTCTTCTTAAACCTTTTCATCATCATCATCATCTTCTTCTTCCTTTTCCTCATGTTTTTTTTCTTTCCTCCTCCTCCTCCCTCCTCCTCCTTCTACTTCTTCTTCTTTCTTTTCATCTTGCTCTTCTTCATCTTCTAATTTTTCTTTCTCTTCTTTTTCTTATTCTTCTTCTTTCTCTTCCTCTTCGAATTTTTCTTCTTCCTCTTGCTCTTCCTCCTCCTCCTCCTCATCATCATCATCATTATCATCATCATCATCATCATCATCTTCTTCTACTTCTTTCTCTTCCTCTTATTATTCTTATTCTTATTTTTCTTCCGCTTCCTCTTCTTTTTCTTATTCGTCTTCCACTTCTTCTTTTTATTATTATTATTTTACTTCCACTTCTTCTTCTTCTTCTTCTTCTTCCTCTTCCTCGTCTTCTTCTTCTTTTTTTTTTCTTCTTCTTCCTCTTCCTCTTCCTCTTCTTCTTGCTCTTATTATTTTTCTTCCTCTTTTTTTTCTTATTCCTCTTTTTCTACTACTACAACTACTATCACTACTACTACTTCTTTTTTTTACTCTTATTATTATTATTATTATTATTCTTCCTCTTCCTCTTCTTCATGTTCTTCTTTTTCTTTTTCTTTCTCTTCCTCTACTTCTTTCTCTTCCGCTTCTTCTTCTGCCTCTTCTATTTCTTCTTCAGCTTCTTCTTCAATGGCTTCCTCTTCTTTTTCTTCTTAATCTTCCTCTTCCTAATCTTCTATTTCATTTCCCTCCTTTACTTCTACTTTTTCTTTTTTTCTTCTTCTTCCTATTCATCTTCTACTTCCTCTTCTTCCTCCTCTTCTCTTCTTCTTCTTTCGTTTCTTATATTTTTTCTTTTCTTTTTCCACTATGTTTTCTTCCTCATCTTCCTCTTATTCATATTTTTCTTTTTCTTCTTATTCTTCTTCCTATTATTATTATTATTATTTTTCTTTTTATTCTTTCACTTCTTCTTCTTCTTCTTCTTCTGTCCATTCTTCTTCTTCTTTTTCTTATGCTTCCTCTTCTTTTTCTTCTTAATCTTCCTCTTCCTCTTCTACTATTTATTTTCCCTCATGTATTTCTTTTTTTTCTTTTCTTCTTCTTTCTTCTTCTTCTTCTTACTCTTCATTGTCTTCCACTTCCTCTCCTCCTCATTCTTCATCCTCTTCTTATTTTTATTATTTTCTTTTTCCACTATTTATTCTTTATCTTTTTAATATTTTCATTTCTTTTTTTATTATTTTTCTTCCTCTTCTTTTTCTTATTATTATTCTTTTTTTTATTATTTCTCTTCTTCTTATTCTTCTCCTCCTCCTCCTCCTCTTTCTTCTTCTTCCTCCTCCTCTTTCTTCTTCTTCCTCCTCTTATTCTTCTACTGCTACTTCTTCTTCTTATTATTCTTCTGGTTTTCTTCCTCTTCCTTTCTTATTATTATTATTATTATTATTATTATTATTATTCTTCTTCTTCTTCTTCTTCCTCCTCCTCCTCCTCCTCCTCCTCATCTTCTTCTTCATTTCTTCTTCTTCTTCTTCTTCTTAATAATAATAATAATAATAATAATAATAATATTATTATTATTATTATTATTATTATTATTCTTATCTTGTTCTCGTTCTTCTTCTTATTCTTCCACCTCCTACTTTTCTTATTCTTATTCTTCTTCCTCTTTATCTTCTTGTTCTTTTTTTTTCTTATTTTTATTATTTCTCTTCTCCTTATTTCTCTTCTTCTAATACTTATTATTATTATTATTATTTTTCATTTTATTCTTCTTCATCATCTTCTTATTCCTCTTCTTCTTCTTCGTCGTCTTATTCTTCATCATCATCATCATCTTCTTTTTCTTTTTCCTCTTCCTATTCTTCTTCTTTTTCTTCTTACTCCTCTCCTTCCTCAATCCTCATTCTAGTCTTCTTCACCTTCTTATTCTTCTATTATTATTATTATTATTATTCTTCTTCTTCTTTTCATCTTCTTATATTTTTTATTTCTATTCTTCTTATTCTTATTCTTATATTTCCTCTATCACTTTTTTTTTCTTCTTTTTTCTCATCATAATCATCATCATCATCTTTTTCTTTTCCCTCTTATTATTCATCATTTTTTTCTTCATCTTCTTCTTTTCCTTCTTCATATTTTTCTTCTTTTTCTTTTTTTTTCTTCTTCCACTTTCACTTTCTATTCTTCTTCCTCTTCCACTTTATATTATTCTTCCTCCTCCTCCTCTCTTCTATTTCTTCTTATTCTTTTTTCTCTTCTTATTCTTATTCTTCTTTTTTATCATCACCATCATCATCATCAGTATCTTCTTCTTCTTCTTCTTATTCTCTCTCTTAGTATTTATCTTCTTTTATTTCTTATTCTTATTATTTTTCTTCTTCTTCTTCTTCTTCTTCTTCTTCCTTCTTCTTCTTCTTCTTCTTCTTCCTTTTCCTCTTCTTCTTCCTCTTCCTATTCCTCTTCCTATTACTCTTTCTCTTATTATTATTATTATTATTCTTTTTATTTTTCTTATTTTATTCATCATCATCTTCTTCGTCTTCTTCTTACACTTCTTTTTATTCTACATACTCTTCTTTTTTTTTTCTTCTACTCTATTTTTTTTGTTTATTATTTTTCTTATTCATCATACTCTTCCTCTTCTTTTTCATCATCATCATCATCATCATCATCATCATCATCTTCTTCTTCTTCTGTACTTCCTCTTCCTCTTCTTTCTTCTTATTCTTCCTCATCTTCCTCTTATTATTATTATTATTATTATTATTAATTTTCTTCTTCTTCTTTTTCTTTTTCTTTTTTTTTTCTACTCTTTTTCTTATTCCTATTCTTCTTCATTTTCTTTTTCCTCTTCCTCTTCCTCTTCCTCTTCTTCTTCTTCTTCTTCTTCTTCTTCTTCTTCTTCTTCTTTCTCTTCCTCTTCTTTTTCTTTTTTTCTTCTTCTTCTACTACTACTAATTCTTCTTCTTCTTCTTCTTCTTATTCTTTTTATTTTTTTTCTTTTCCTTCTTTTCTTCTTCTTCTTCTTTCTTTCTTTCTTTCTCTTCTTCTTCTTCTTCTTCTTCTTTTTCCTATTATTATTATTAGTATTCTTCTTCTTCCTCATCATCATCATCATCATCATCTTCTTTTTCTTCTTATTCATCATCATCTTCTTATTTGCTTTATTATTATTATTATTATATTTATTCTTCTTCTTATTCTTTATCTTCTTCTTTTACTACTACTACTTCTTCTTCTTTCTCTTTATATTATTATTATTATTATTATTATTATTCTTCTTCTTCTTTTTATTCATTATCTTCGCCTTCTTTCTCTTTATTTTCTTCTTCTTATTCTTCTTCTTATTCATCATCATCATCATCATTATCATCATTATCTTCTTTTTCTTTCTCTTCCTTTCTTTTTCTTTTTCTCATCATCAACAACAACAACATCATCATCATCATCATCATCTTATTTTTATTTTTCTTCTTTCTCTTCCTATTGTTGTTCTTCTTCTTATTCTTCTTCCACTTCCACTTTTTCTTTTTCTTGCTCTTATTCTTTTTCCTCTTCCTATTTTTCTACTACTACTACTACTTCTTCTTCTTCTCCCACTTACTCATTTTTTTTTTCTTCTTTTTTCTTCTTTTTCTTTCTACTCTTCTTCTTCCTCTTCTTCCTCATCTTATTATTCTTCTTTTTCTTCTTCATCTTTTTCATTATCACCACCTTCCTTTAAATAATAATAATAATATTATTATTATTATTTTTATTTTTATTCTTCTTATTTTGTTGTTGTTGTTGTTCTTCTTCTTCTTCTTCTTCAACCTCCTAATTTTCTTATTATTATTATTATTATTATTCTTCTTCTTCTTCCTCTTCTTCTTCTTCCTCTTCATCATTTTTTTCTTTTTTTTTCTTATAAATCTTATTTCTCTCCTCCACCTTCTTCTAACTCTAATTATTATTATTATTTTTCTTCATCATCTTCTTCATTTTATTCTTATTCCTCTTCTTTTTTTTTCCTCTTTCTATTCCTCCTCTTCTTTTTTTTCTTCATTTTACCCTTAATCATTATGATCATATTTATCATATTCTTCTTTGTTTTATTCTACTATTTATTATTATTATTATTATTCTTCTTCTTTTTATTATTCATCCACTTTTTTCTTCTTCTTCGTATTATTCATTTTTCTCTTCTTCTTTTTTTTCATTTTTTTTTCTTCTTCTTCATCATTATCTTCTTTTTCCTAATTTTCTGTTTTCATCATCATCTTCTTTTTCTTTTTATTCTTCCTCTTCAATTTCAACTTTTTTTTTCTTCTCCCTCTTCTTCTTTTTCTTCTTACTCCTCTTCTTCCTTAATCCTTATTCTAAACTTCTTCCTATTTTTTTTCTCCTTCGTATTCTTCTTCTTTTATTTTATTTTCATCATCATCATCATCATCAGCATCATCATCTTCTTCTTCTTATATTTTCTCTTTCTATTCTTCTTCTTCTTTTTCCTCGTAATTATCATCATCATCATCAACTTCTTCTTCTTCTTCTTCTTCTTCCTCTTCTTCTTCTTCTTCTTCTTCTCCCTCTTCTTATTTCTCTTCTTTTTCTTCTCTTTCTTCTTCTTTTTCCTCTTTCTCTTCCACTTCCTTTTCTTCTTATCTTCTTGTATTTCTTCTTCTCCTTCTATTTCTTATTCTCCTTCTATTTTTTCTTCTCCTTCTATTTCCTCATCATCATCATCATCATCATCATCATCATCATCATCTTCTTCTTCTTATTCTCTCTCTTAGTATTTCTCCTCTTTTATTTCTTCTTCTTCTTCTTCTTCCTCTTATTCTTCTTCTTCTTCTTCTTCTACCTCTTCCTCTTCTTCTTCTTCTTCTTCTTCTTATTTTTTATTCTTATTCATCATCTTCTTCTTCGTCATCATCATCTTCTCTTACATTTATTCTTTTTATTCTTCCTACTCGTCTTCTTCTTCTTCTTACACTTCTTTTTTATTTTTCTTACTTTTTTTCTTCTTCTTCTTCTGATTCTTCTACTCTATTTTCTTTTTATTATTATTATTATTCTTTTTCTTCTTCATCCTTTTCCTTTTTTTTATTCTTTTAATTTTTCCTCTCTCTCTTCTTCTTCTTCTTCTTCCTCTTCTTCCTACTCTTTCTTTTTATTATTATTATTATTATTATTCTTCCTCTTCTTCCTCATCCTCTTATTCTACTACTATTACTACTTCTTCTTTCTACTTTTCTTCTTTTTCTTATTCCTTTTATTCCTCTTCCTATTCTTCTTTTTCTTCTTTTTCTTCTTTTTCTTCTTCTTCATCTTTTTCATCATCATCATCTTCCTTTAATTAATAATAATAATAATAATTATTATATTATTATTTTTATTCTTCTTATCTTGTTCTACTTTTTCCTCCTCTTTTTTTTTCTTCTTATTCCACCTCCTAATTTTATTCTTATTCTTCTTCCTCTTCATCTTCTTATTCTTTTTTTTTTCTTATTAATCTTATTTCTATTCTCTTTCTCATTTTCCTTATCCTTCTAATTATTATTATTATTATTATTATTATTATTCATCTTCGTTTTATTTTTTTCCTCTTCTTCTTATTCCTCTTCTTTTTTTTTTCTTCCTCTTCATATTATTATTATTATTCTTCTTCTTATTCTTCATCATTATCATCATATTCATCATCTTCTTCTTTGTTTTATTCCACTACTACTTATTATTATTATTATTATTATTATTATTATTATTATTATTATTATTATTATTCTTCTTCTTCTTCTTCTTTTATTCTTCACACTTTTTTTTGTTCTTATTATTTGTTTTTATCTTCTCCTTTTTTCATTTTTTCTTCTTCTTTTTCTTCTTTTTCATCATTATCTTCTTCTTCCTCCTCCTCCTCCTTTTTTCCATCATATTTTCTTCTTTTTTTTCTTACTTCTCTTCTTCCTCAATCCTTATTCTAGACTTCTTCCTCTTTTTCTTCTTCTTCTTATATTTTCTTTCTCTTCTTCTTCTTCTCCTCCTCCTTCTTCTTCTTATATTTTCTTTCTCTTCTTCTCCTTCTCCTCCTACTTCTTCTTATATTTCCTCTTTCTCTTCTTCTTCATCTTCTTCTTTCTAATCATCAACTTTATCCTTTTCTTCTAATACTACTACTACTACTACTTATTTTTTTTCTTTTTATTCTTTCTTTTTCTTCCTCTTCTTCTTTCTCTTCTTTTTTTTCCTCTTCTTCTTCTTCTTTTTTTTCTTCTACTTCTTCTTTTGCCTCCTCCTCCTCTTTCTCTTCTTCTTCTTTCTCTTCTTCTTCTTTTTCTTCATCATCATCATCATTTTCTTCTTCTTCTTCTTCGTCTTCTTCCTTTTCTTCTTCTTCTTCACTTTCTTCTTCTTCTTCTTATTAATCATCATCATCTTCTTCTTCCTCTTCTTCTTCCTCGTCTTCTTCCACTTCCTCTTATTCATCCTCCTCTTCTACTTCTTCATCTTTCTCTTCATCTTCTTTTTCCTCTTCTTCCTCTTTATCTATTTCTTCTTCTTTTTCTTCATTTTCTTTTCATTACTTTTCTTCTTCTTCTTCTTCCTCTTCTTTTTATTCGTTTTCTTCTTCTTCCTTTTCTTCTTCTTCTTCCCCCTTTCTTCTTCTTCTTCCCCCTTTCTTCTTCTTCTTATTAATCATCATCATCATTATCAACATCATCATCGTATTTTTCTTCATCTTCCTCTTCCTCTTCTTTTTTTTCTTCTCTTCTTTTATTTCTTCTTCTTCTTCTTCTTCTTCTTCTTCTCCCTCCTCCTCCTCTTATTTTTTTTCTTCCTCCTCTTCTTCTTTTTCTTCCTCCTCCTCCTCCTCCTACTCCTCATCCTCTTCTTCTTCTTCTTCTTCTTCTTCCTTTTCTTATTCTTTTTTTCTCTCTTCTTCTTTTTCTTATTAATCATCAACATCATCATCATTATCAACATCATCATCATATTTTTCTTCATTTTCCTCTTCCTATTCTTTTTTTTCTTCTCTTCTTCTATTTCTTCCTTTTCTTCTTCTTCCTCCTCCTCCTCCTCTTCTTGTTTTTCTTCCTCCTCCTATTCTTCTTCTTCTTCCTCCTCCTCCTCCTCTTCTTTCTCTTCCTCTTCTATTTCATCATCATTTTCTTTTTCTTCTTTTTATTCTTCATCTTCTTGTTTTTTTTCTTCTTCTTTCTATTATTCTTCTTTTTCCGATTCTTCTTCTTCTTCTTCTTCTTATTTCTTTGCTTCTTCTTCTTCTTCTTCTTATTTCTTTGCTTCTTCTTCTTCTTCTTTCACATCCTCTTCTACTACTTCTTGTTATTTTTCTTCTTATTTCTCTTCCTCTTTCTATTAATCTACTTCTATTTTTTTTTCTTTTTATTCTTCCTCTTAATCATCATCATTATCATCATCTTCTTCATATTCTACTTCTTTATTTTCTTCTTATTCTTCTTTTCTTCCACCTCCTCTTCTTTTTATTCTTATTCTTCATGATCTTTCACTTCTTTATCATCTTCTTATTCTTCTACTTCTTTTATATTTCTTCTTTTTGTTCTTGTCCTTAGACTTGTTCTTCTTTTTCTTCTTCTTATTTTTTTTCCTCCTTTTTCCTTCATAATCTTCTTCTTCTTAACTCCTTTGTTTACAAATTTCTCTAGCTAGCCACATTCTCTTAATCTGGTTGATGCAATCCTTGAAGAGATCTCTTTGCTTGTAAGACTTAGACGTCTATATTGTCCTCGTATTTCTCTAAAACGTGATTAAATCTATTATATATATATATTTATAGATTTCATTGAATGATAAAATCTAGAGATCGACTTACTATATTATATGGTGGATCCCTTACATCCCACCCGAAAAGATACCCAACTTCTTTGGCTTTCCTTTAGCAGCATCTCATGGCTTCATCAATCAAGCTAAATGCCCTTTCTTAAAGAGTAGTTCCACTCGTAACTCTCCAAAAATGAAAGAAAGCAACTTGTCTTTTTAGCCCTTTCGTCCTTTCGATATTCCACATATGCTCGTTGAGGTAGTCTCGTTGTCTGTCACTATTTCTTTCCTTGACAAGAGAACTTAATTCCTTCCCTTCATCTGATGATCAAAATCAATGATAACAACTCTATACTGTACATAAAATTCCCCAATGAAAGAAGTTAAGTAGGTATAATTCCTTTATTTTAAGCTTTCACTATTCATGAATGCAATCACGAGTGCTTTCCTAAGGGTTTTCCCTACTATCGATTCGTTCCAGCTATGCTTCCTCTTCTAAAACAGTGACAAACGAGTCCGATTCCTCCTCGCCTATTACATCTTTTTTGGCAAGGCAAGCATTTTACAATTCTATTATCTCACTTTCTATTCAGTTTCTCTATTACTTATAATTCTGCTATTCTTCTAGTAAAGCAAGTATGATGACTAGAAATATCACTCCTAAAAGCAGTACCTCTTTATCTTCCCAATATCTAGAAGTGGTTTACTTTCCACTCTACTTGTGATCTTTCTCTGCCATATGGAATTAGGGGTTGTTGGGAGAAGTCTGGAGTACAACAATGATTCCTTCTTATTGGCTTATTATACTTATTATTGTCCCAAAACAAACACAATAATTCTAGCGCCAGCCATTGACTAGCTAACCAGAAAGAAAATTATAAAGAATGAAACCAAAGTAATGTACATACCAAATTCCAAGACTTCACCAGCCAAGCATTATGTTTCAACACCGCACTGGCAACTCCCACTTGAACTGGAAGAGGAGCTACAAAAGACCAAGCAAGGTATACACTCCAACAGAAGAAAGCCTAGCCGGATTGAGTGCATATACTTCACTGGCTTTTTCCGAGCAACTAAGAAGATTCACTGATTTTTTCTGATAGATATGAACAAACAAGAACTTTCAAGTGGGAGTGAATGCAAAAATCTTAGGCTAAAAAGTCACATTTTTTGATCTTTCAGGCCATAATCATACGATAGAAGAGGGCCAAGCAAGGAGGTGTGGATACTTGGATAACTATAATAAAGCTTTATTCTTGCACCTTAGGTGCTTTAGTATTCTTGTAGCTAAGCTAATGCGTGCACTTCCATTTTTTTCAATTGCCGGTGGTGACTAGTTTATAAGAAGGATCCATGAAC
Organism: Sapria himalayana; assembly: GCA_029783825.1. Classification (NCBI taxonomy): domain Eukaryota; kingdom Viridiplantae; phylum Streptophyta; class Magnoliopsida; order Malpighiales; family Rafflesiaceae; genus Sapria; species Sapria himalayana. The sequence goes on from JAREIK010002205.1 coordinate 1,108,376, forward strand.
TTATTGCGCAAGTGGGATCGGTTGTTATTCTTCTTTTTCTATTTCCAATATAAATGCTACCAATGTAATCCATGCTATTGATTTATCGAGTAAATTTGCTTGGATTCGATGGAGAGAATTTCTTTTGTGGCCAAGTTGTAGACATCCCTGCAGTGTAAACTTTGGAGTGGCAAGTAGTAGAAAGATCAGATCCCACATAGGCCTCAAGCTTGATAAGGTCTTGGCTATCCCACATATTTGGGAAGCCTAACCCCACCGTGCTTTAGGGTTATGTTACTAAAGGTTAGTACTCACTATCTTTTTAGCCTAATCTAGGATCAAGGGCTCTTTACTAATATCATAGGGGACACTTCCTTGAAGAAAGCCTTACTCCCATAAGCTTTCAACTATCAAGTAAAGAAAGAAGTTCAAGCTAGTGATATCAACTATTTGCCTTTGTGAAAGAAAGCTCCTCCTCAATATACGCAATATGTTTGATTCCTTGACAAGCCTTCCTGTAAATCGATACACTATTGCGCCTATAAAGCCTCTTGAGTTTCTTGGTTATTGCCCTTTCTAGATAAATGATTCAAGTCACTCCACTAAGCATTCTGCCTTAATAATCGGTATTTGGGAACCCTAATCAGTAAATAATGGGACTCCCTAAAATTGCTAGCAGGTATGTTTAAATTATTACAACTTGATTGAATTTGAGGCTATTCTATAGATCATTCAGTAGATTACCAAAGGTTAGTACATATATGGATGGATAAGCTGTTTGTGCAATACCAAAGGTGAAAGATCTAAAGGTGATTGAATTGGATTAGCCACATACTCTCCATTTATTTCTGCCAGCTCTCATATACTTTTTCTTTCTAGAAATTGGTGAAGTCTTTGACCATGAAGTGAATGAATGAATTACTTTTAGTTTTTCTTCAGGACATTTCACACGTAGTGGAATGGAAGCTCTGGAGAATGATTTTGGTGGAATGGAAGCTCTGGAGAATGATTTTGGTGGAATGGACCTCCTTAAGATATGAAAATAAAACTCCCTTTTGTTCTTTTTCCTAGAGGAAGGGCATGCTAGTATGCTACGAAATAAGTATTGTTCTAAATATCTAATGAGACCCTACACGTAAGTCTGCATTAAGAGAGTCTAGCATACAGGATGGATGTCCTCGAAAAGAAGATATCAAAACTTCATGAAAACGTAGGTTCATATCCTTGGTTGGGATAGTTATCAAGGCCTTGTTTTTACCTTCAACTTAGCTATGCACAAAAGAATCATTCATATATATGATATTTCATCTGTGAGTATGTTAACACGAGAAGGCATTAGGCAGTGCCTTAGTTAGGATAGCGAGGGAAAGGTTGGGTATAAAACTATTAATAGATAGGGAAAACCAGAAGATGTATAAAAAAAAGAACAACATAAGGTGAGCTTACTTTTCACTTGTAGGGAACCCCTCTTCCAAAGTTTGAGCCACACCTTATGAAATAGAAAGATTGATAGAAAAATTATCCGACTCAACGGATTATTTTGTCCCATTGATCTTGGAGCCAGAGCCTTTGTTTCAATGTCTACTTCAAAGGAGACTCCTGGAAATGTATTATTTTTGTCCCATTAATTCATTAATAAAATGAGGTCGATAGAGCCTTCAATATTCCCATATCCAAGTGGTGGATTTGAGCTCTAGCATCATTTATGGGATCATCATATGAGTTTACTTCCAAGCTATGACTTGGGAATCTTTTGTAGTGAAGACTCGCGATTGATCTCATTATGGATAAGCCAAACCTTTCTGACGTGAATTCGGCTATATTAACAATATGATTTATGGAATTCAATCTCATACAGGTAAGGTTGCTTTTGTCAACATGGTATAGGGGAGCCATGTCATTGGGGGTTGTGAGGCATATAGCTTGCTTCTTGTTGGAGGCTGGCAAGAACATCATGCCTAAATAAGAGTATTCTATAACAACAAGAGCCTGATTACAAAGAGGGCATCAAGAACCATAATTGATATCACATATGCTCCTATCTTTGGTCCATAGCTAGCAACTCATTGTACCAAGCACGACAGCCTCATCCCCTATTCTTACCCTCAGCCAAATAGCCCATATTGGGATTCCTATAAAAAGAATAAAAGGCTCAAGATAGATTATTAATGGGAAGTTTCCTTATTAAAGAAAGGAGGATATGGACGGAATAACTAACTCATTAGAGCTGATCAATTTCATTTCGAACTCCAAGTCTTAAGTAATGTTGCTTCTTCTTGATTATCTGAAGCTAAGTGGTCTTTCCGCTTAGCTTTCATTTGACATTGAACCGCGGTAGTTGACTATCAGGCTGTCACTGCTGCCCTCGGTCCTAACAGCTTATTTAACCCTTAGACAAGGTCGGATTTTATGCTATTCCTCTTCTTATTGTAGGGATTTGGTGGCATATGTAAATCATATTAGTTAGCTATAGTTACAGATATATTAGATATAGTAGCATAACTGCCATAATTCCTATCTTTTTTAGTCTTTAACAGAAAAGTCAGTCTAACAAAAAGAATGAGGGGATAAGGTAGTGATTATTTAATAAAACACCTAAACTCCTAATAGTGACCTTAAGAGAAAGAGCACATATCCTAGCTGTGGTAATGCCAATTCCAATCCAAGACTTGGTGAATGAAATAAAGCAGCAAAGACCACGCTACCATAAATAGCATGATCCATACAACAACACAGAATTTTCACTCGAGCTGAAAACATCCATGAAGAGTCAACAATAGGAAAAACATCTGAGTAAACTTACCTCCCCTAGACTCAATGAAGAGAGCTACGAGCAAGAGATTCTCATCCTACTTTACTTTCTTTATTCTTCCTCACCCTTAAAGCCCCATCTTTTTATTTTAATAAAATAATTGCATCTGTTTGAACTAATCTAAATCTTACTCCACTTCTTCGCAACTAATGAAAATCTCTTTTAGAAATATTGATGGGGTAGTAATGACACTAAATAGCATCTAAGAGAACATTAGATTCAATACTAGCTAATTAAAGAGGAAAGAGAGGGAAAAAAGGAAGGGTATCGAAAGAGTAAGGGGCAGAGAAAGGATTTGTGAACATCTTTTTGATGAGTCTTAGAACTTTAAAAATCGATTTATTCAAAGAGTTAAACTCGATCTTGCACTTACAGCGGATTCTCTTACTTTAGCACTTGACACTTTTCGCTCTTGGGACTGAGACCGAGGAACTCCTAGTGTGAATAGAAGGAAGAACTCTTGCATGACCTATGAGACACACTAACTGTAATGAAATGAATGGATTCCCTCTTCAATCTCCCTAGGACTAGGGAAGACTAAGAAAGGAAATACAAAATAGAATGTATTAAGCATATAGCACTTTCTTCTTTCCCAAAGTTAATGGCTCACTTTACTCTCTTTAAATAAGATTGGGAGTCACTCTTCTTCATACATTAATAAGCTACCACTTCTTCTGTTTACCAATAAGATAAGTGCCACCAATTCTTTGTGAAAATGACTATTAAAGTGGATGAAAGTGAGGGGGTCTTTTAACCAACATAACTCTTCGTTCTAATGGTTTTCGAGCGAGAACTCGCATATAATGTGACAAACTTGCCCAGTTCTGGAACTAGTGAATTGCTAGTTTCAATCCCCACTGAGTCAGGTCAAACTCAACAATCCTGTGAAAGAGAGGAATGGGTTGTTCAACCTCCCACAGACTTGGATATATCATACCGTAACGTTAGCCAAATATGTCCTATTGACAAAGGTCTACTCTTTTGCAGGATTCATCCCAAGTGATACAGGTTACACCCACTTACTTTTTATTGATCAACTCGGTCATTGTTGTAGTCATTTGCTCTGACCTAGCTAGAGAAATGTATCCGCAAAAGAAGGTACTTTATTTGTCGATCCCGAGTTTAAAATGAAATTGAAATCACTGAGCTTCCCCCACATCCCCAAAATGATGGGATCTGCTGATTTTGAGATGTAGGTCTATAAGTACATCCAAGGCTAGGTTTTGTCTTTAATGCAAGCAATCACTGGTTGGCCTCAATAATGCCCCCTTTTCCGTAAGTTGGGATCTTTGAATGATATTTTTTGCTTGAATATTGACAAAACACAAATGAGTTGGCTTATTCTTTCATGCAGTGAAATCTTGTGAAGGTTCGAGATATCAACCAAATGAGGAGCAAGAGGCAGGTCATAGGTCTCCGGTTGAGCTTGACTATAACTAACCTCAATCATTCAACGCAATTCCTCTTTCTGTATTTCATATATAAAGACTCAGGAAGAGTACTTGGAACTAAGGAAGGAATCACTATGTAAGGTTGTGCATCAACATGGATACGGAGACCTAGCTAATGAATTAGCAAGGCAAGTTAATTAAGCGTTGGCTAGACATCATTCCTCTCGTTTTCATCATCATTTGGCTCTCAAAAACCAAAGGGACTCAGAAGTAGGAGCATAGCATTCACGATGATTGAAAGACGAATGTGGGGGAGATCCGGGCGATCATTTCCTTTGCAACTAGTGGGCTATCGCCTTTGCTTATTGTCTTCCAGTATATTCAACTGTGTATCGAGTGCAGTCCTACTTCACTTTGTTATATTCAATAGCTGGATTCTCCCATTCCATAGAGAGTCCTCTTTTGTAAGTTGTCTTCTTCGGAGTCTGCTACAAGACTTACATATTTTAATTAAGATATTTCTAGCTAAGCAACCTTTTAAGGAAGGTCTTCATGTTACTGCACCTCAAGCTTCAGTCTAACCATAAAGGTTCCTAGGGTGAGCTGAAGTTGGCTACCCGCGGTGAGGTGAGGTGAGGTGGGCAAGCCACTATCCTATTTTATAGTTCCCTTTTCCTCTACTCAATTTGTCTTCTAGCTAAAGGTTATCTTCCTCCCCAGTCACACAACCGAAGCTTGTTTGCATGTTTTGTTGTTTATCCTTGAAAGAATTTTCTCCTATGTTAAGGGCAACCTCACTTTTTTACCCAACGAGTTCAGTCGCAACGTCATTCACTCGATATTGGATATAATAAATCCACACCAAGACCAAGACTCTAATTCAAGGTACAAACAATGCCTAAAGTAAATAAAAACACTCTAACCGAGTTATTCACTTAAGAGCCCCACTGATGGTATTGTATGTCAAGAAGATATTGAGATTATTATCAACAGATATGAGAATCTTTCATTTCTTGAAAACTCTTCCTCTCATACACTAGCCTCTTGTCGAAGCAGAAGATAGCACACCCATCTTCTTCTTTCTTTTCATGTTCGTCGAAAAGAATCTCGTATGTAGTAAAGCATAGAGCGCTTAACCCCTTGTAAATCCTTTCTTTACTAGCTTACTCTTCTACCATTTTCCTTGAGACAACGATGTCAATAAGAGGGTGATTCGCCGTCAGAGTGCTCACTCTACACTTATCGCATTGGTTGTATTGGCCGTCGTGGACTGGTTCTCCAAGAAAAGTTGTGGACATTGACTTGAAAGCTAGGAAAAATTGATCGTATATGATAGTGGCCGGCAAAAAGAGTAAGGAATGGATATATGCATAGACATGCTTCTGATCTATTTTATTCCGAATAAAGGCTTGAGGGTAATCTTTCTCTTGCACATGATCTTTTGACTCCGTTATTGAACAAACCTAATTCATTGGTTTCCCACCTTGGACTCTTTTCCCCTGAACATTGAAGTGAAGATTCTCCTTAGTAGACAACTTTGCTTGAAGTGCCCATTTTTAGCCTAGTATGTGGACGTAATTGCTTTACAATTGTTAAGTGAGGAGGTCTTCTGTCATTAGCTAACCTTCGGAGTACCTTTGTTTTGTCTAACCTAGATTTCTAAGATGATTTCCTCTAGGATGATGTATAGAGATCAAGGTTCTCTCCTCTGATGATGATTGGAGTTTACAATAGTTAAAGTCACTTTAAAAGTTAAATAATCAATTTTAAGACCTTCACATTCCTTCTATTGTTGTGCTGTAGTCTGGTGTTTATATTCAACAGAGAGAGAGAGAGAGAGAGCCAATACTCTATCTAGTTTTCACCAATCTCCAATCAAGTTCGTCTTCTTGCTGGTAGTAGTAGCTGTTACATGCACTCCTTCTTACTATAGCTAGTGGAGGCATTAGAGCAGAAAGTAAACTACCGACCCCTATTTTTGGATTTCACACAATCAACTAGAATTAGGCATGAAATTTCTAATTCCTTCTTTTAACAGGAAATCACAAACAATCTATCGTCGTGAAAACTAGTGAGAAAAGAAAGAAGAGTACCATGTCAGCTGAACAAAAATGGATTCTATCAATTTCATCATGTTTGACTCGTTCTTATCTTTAACTCGATAAATATGAGGAAAGAAAATAATGCAATTGAGTTTACTTGTCATTTTGTCATTCCATCAAAAGCAGCAAGGCCTGACTATATCAATATCATGAATTTTCCTAAGTGTGGCTCACGAACTATGACTATCTGAAATTAACGGCAAAAAACAAAACAAAGAAGGAAACTCTATTATTCATCTTTAAATTCTGATTCTACTAGTTTGGGGTAGGGTTTCGTCATACGATCAGTCAAATATGAAGTAAAATAGTACCCCAGGGGCAAAGAAGGAAAGCAGACCGCTCGCTATTTTGATTATCAAATCAACTAGGATTGCCCAAAGTATAAGAGAAGTCTCAGCTTGGAGTTGTTCAATCAAACAGCATGAACCACATCGATCAGGGTTCATCCACCACATCCGAAGTTAACAACGTATCATATCTAAAGTCATTAAGCAAATGACACAGAGAGAGATCTACATCAAAACTTGACTGATATAACTCACATAGTAGTTACTACTTCTCTAACCACTTACCTAGTTTGATTGAATGGATAAAGAAAGGCCTGGACCACATTCAGATACAAATAATTTCGTGGTACACATCAGATTGTTAATTGGCAAAGAAGACTGGAAGTAAGGTTTATATTAGAGAAATCACCTTTCAAACCGGATCTATCAATGGTACCTAACCAAGCTTTTTGCTTAAGGTCATAGAATATACATCTGGAGGTTTGGATCCCCAACTTTGTCGATCTAGTTTGTTCGATCGACGACCCTGATAGTTACAGGTGTTGCCGCAAGTGCTGAGAATGAATGCATTTATGACAATGAGACCTATGATGGTTCTTTTATACTCTATCAAATTCAAAATTTGCCCCTAGCCAATCGATCTACGAACCTACCTGCAATCGATAAATTATTAGTTGGGACTGGGCTTATTTACGCAACAAAACCCAAAATACTTGGTCATGGTAAATTCATAGCGGCCTCCTATTCTAGTTTGTAGATTGAATTTGTTTCATGTTGCCTTTTCAAGGAAGAGTTTGACATATTCAATTAGCCTCTTCCCTCTTCAGAGGTGAAAGCCATTCGGTTGGCATATTTCTGTGTAGATCCACCACTCTTATAGTCTTTTCGACTTCTTCAATGTATTTAAGTATCATTCTCCTCTTCCTCTTTTCTAGCTAATTGAAGCAAGGATAGTCTCCATGTAACTAACACGGTCGTCTTGAGCAAAACAAACTCAGCCCTACCTAGTACAAAGCAACACAGCTTGCCCTATCCTATGGTCTATATGCAAGGAGCCGATTGGATTCCTTCGTTTCATTATAAGGATGGGGTGTTTTGATCTAGGCTGTTGCTACATATTCTTGTTGTCGAATCGAGGGTGTCTCGCCCTCTTAGTAAGCAACTTGCGACACTTTCCACTATGATGAATTGATGTCTTTCCTCTTAACCTATAGCAAGCACTATCAGCCGATCAAGAAGACCTATTGCAATAAGTGAAGCCCTCCTTCATTCACTCGGTGTACACGTACCGAGGTTGAATAAACTTATTCTATTTTATGTTCTGTAACCCTTCCAAGAACCTCTGTAATTACCTGGATCGCAAAAGAGATTAATCAGGCAAGGTTCTTTCTTGTTGATCATTCATTCTGTAATAAAGGAGCGTAGCGGCAGACTCATATAGCTAATCAAGTCATAGTTTCTTCATATTCCATTATTTATCCTCTTCCCGATCGGATTGAATAAGCTAAAAATATTTAAAAAATCTCTATTTGCTAATGAAATCATTTCCATAGTCTTCTCCTTACTCTGCTAAAGTCGATGCAAGGTGAGTAGCGGTAGGATCGTAGAGCTAATCAAGTCGGGGTTTCTTCCTATTCCATTCTTTATCTTCTTTCTGATCAGATTGAATAAGCTAAAAATGTTTAAAAAATCTATCTTTGCTAATGAAATCATTTTCATAGCCTTCTCCTTACTCTGCTAGACTCGATGCAAGGTACGTATCGGTCTCCCACAAAAGCTGATTCTGTTCTCTGTTCTCAGCCTAATTCTTATCTTTATCTTATCTTCGGTCTTGCATTCTGTCATGTCGTGAGAGCATCCTTTCTCCAATACACCTACCAAACAAGACAAACAGAGCGGTCAGTCACATGTTAAAACAACCCCCCTCTTTCAATGCGTCAATAGCTCTTAATAAGAGAATCGAACCTTTGAATCACAGATCAAAAGAACACAAGGTGAAAGTGGGATCTACGTCTCCTTCATGTTAGAAGACCGGGCGAATCAGGAAAACCAGCCCTTGAAAAGTCTAACCATCATTATTAGGCTCGCTTTGTTCGTTAATACTGACCCTTAGTACCCCTACTTCAACCACTTCTACCTACTTCCTCGATAGTCTGACAACTCAGTCGTCGTCTCCATACGGGTTCCCCAAGGATCCATGCAGAAAGGACTTAATCTCATCCAATACAAAGGAATTTAGACCTTCCCAACCACATTCCTCATTCAGATCTTCATAGCCAGAATGACCCCCTTCTCAGTTCTAGATTTCAGGTCTTTGTTGGGCCCATTTTATCAGGCCAATAGCCCCTTATGAAGAAATGAGGGGAGCCTTTCTTTAGTGGTACCCAGTGCAATAAGATGATCTTTCACCTTTCATTCGCCATTTTGGCTCAAATTTCCACCATAACTTCCCCAAACATGCTTCCAGGTGAAGAAGAAGCCGTGCCGTAGACTTGGATTGATATAAAGATGAGGGGAACCTCATAATACGAAGAATGTATAAACAGCTCGAGTGGTATCTTTCCACCGTGAATGTAGAAGCATTAGAAGTTTTCATTTATAGATACTTATAAAAAGTAGTGCATGTCAAAGAAAAGGGGGTACGTATTTAGTAAGAGAATCCAGTGTTCAGGCACACATGGAAAGCATAGCCAGATCCAAATGCTACTAGGAACACATCAATTAATTAAATAAGGAATCCCGTGATGTATGAAATAAAAAATCTAAAATGGTATGAAGCTCTTCTCTAGTAGAGTTCTCTTATATGTGGCAAGACCATAATGACTCAGTTTCAAAGCTTTAGTGCTCGCCTAGTTGCATCATAATGAGAATCGACTCAATTAGAGGTGTCAACCGGGCCGGGCCAGCCCGGCCTTGCACGGAGCACGGCACGGTTCTGCCATGCTTGGGCCGGCCTGACACAGGAAAATGCGGTGCCCGGGCACGGCACGGGCCATGCCGTGCCGTGCTAGGCCCGTGCCTGACCCGGCACGGTTCGGCCCGTGACACGGCACATCGGCACGGGTTCATCCCATGTCGGGTCTCCCCCGAGCCCGACCCCAAGAGCGCCCCATGCCCCTCCCGCAAAAAAGACAGAGGCTCGGGTCTGATTGGACCCGACCCGCGGTCCCACGAGGCCCGAACAGACCCAATTCCCCCCACTCCCAACGGGAAAAAAAAATTAATAAAAAATTTAATTTTCAGCCGTTGGATTTTGCCTCCAATGGCTAGGGGGCAGAATCCAACGGCCCTCATGATTCTGCACCCTAAAAAATTTAAAAAAAATTCAAAAAAATTCAAAAAAATTACTTTAAAAAAAAAATATTATCTTTAATCTATAAATTCCATCCCCATCTCTTTAACATTTATATTTTTCATAAACATAAATTCTCTCAAATTGTTCAATTTTTCTCTCAAAAATCTTACTTCTCTCTCTCGGGACTCGGGATTTCGGCATTAGGCTTGGACTTTCGGGAATCTCAACTTGAGTTTTGAACTTAGAGGTTGACTGTGATGCACCGTGCACGTAACTGACCTCACTGCTTTTAACAGGAATTTATTTTAAGTTTTTTTAACTTTCTCTCTCTCTCTCTCTCTCTCTCTCTCTCTCGCTCTCTAATTTCTCTCTCTAGACCAAAAATAGAAAAAATTAAAATTAGTCTTCTAGTCTCTAAAAAACTATTCTGAATAACAAAAATCCTAAAAATGACAAATACAACTGAAACATATTTAAATTTAGAAAATGAAAATATTACACAGAGGTATGAGGTTGCTGAAACTTTGGTTTCTTTAGTCATCTCAACCTAAACTTCTTAAAAACAAAAAACTAGGATGACTTCTGTAGTTTGGACTCATTTTAATATAATAAAACAAAAAAATATTAGGGGTGATGAACAAGAAATTGCACAGTGCAAATATTGTATGAGACTTTTAACATGTAAGAGTTCGTTTGGGACTGGGCACCTTAAGAGACATGCCGAATTATGCACCAAAAAACATGTTCCATTAGATCCTAGGCAAACCTAACTCGGCACTACAATTTTTGAGAATGGATCGAGTTTAGTATTAAAGTTTACTCCATATACTCCAGCGAGTTGGGTAGGGACAGCATGACTAGACTTATCACATTGATGAGTCTTCCGATCAGATTTTCGGAAGATCCAAGGGTAATGTGCATCATGCAGACATAATTTCAGCCTACTTATCATAGGATTCCTAGGTCCACATCTAGAAATGTCATACTAAAGATATATAAGTTAGAAAAACAAAAAATAATTAATGAATTTATGGCATATAGTAGAGTGGTGTTCGTGACGTCCGATATCTGGACAAATCACGATGAATCATCTTATGCATGTCTCACCAGCCACTATGTAGATTCTAACTGTACTATGAATAAAAAAAATTTTAGGATTCTCTGAGATTCTTCATCCTCATGATGACTCGGCCATTTATGAGTGTATGATGAAAATCTTTAAGGAATATAAAATTCAAAATAAAATTTTTAGTGTCACATTCGATAACGCATCTAATAATGGAGTAGCGATCAACATGTTTGTTAGGAATATTAGAGACGCACCATTAAGAGATCTTTCATGACAGATGCATGTGTCACGTGATTAACCTGATTGTTCAAGCGGGTATGAAGGTGTGTTCCCCCGTGTTGGATAATATACGTAATGCACTAAAATATATTCACACTCATCGCAGACAACAAGAGTTTGGTAGTCTCTGTTTGTCTGCGAATCTTAAGAAGAAGAAATTCCAATCGGATGTGAGACATCGTTGGAATTACACTTACCTGATGTTAGAATCATGTGTTGGATACGAACATGTGATATCTGACTACGTCAATAGTAAGAGTAGTGAACTTATTATTGACGACACTGACTGGGCTTCAGGAATTTCATAAATGAAATTCCTGCAGATTTTTTATGACACGACGAACATGTGTTCGTCAGTTTATATGCCCACGACTTGTATTGCACTCCGGTGCATATACAACATTAGTAGCATGTTTAGGAAGTATCGAGCTGACCCGACACTTAGCCATATGGTTGCAGAGATGGAAACCAAGTACTTGAAGTACTGGTCCACCGTTTCATCTCTTTATTGCCTCGCTGCATGCATGGACCCTAGTGTTAAGGTAGAAGGGGTAGAAACACCCTGACCTACATTTCCTCGTGCATGAACCTGGAAGAGCCACCTGAAGGGTTCATTCACAAGAAGTTGACTGACTTGTTCACATACTACGATACTAGGTATGGTGGTGGTGGTGGTGAGAGTGTGATTACGGACATTGATACCTTGTTCGGAGATGACGATTTTTCCATTCAGCTAGCGAATGAGAAACGCATAGGTGGATCATCACATAAGAGCGAGCTTTCTCGGTACTTAGATACCGATTACTGCTCAATCCTATCCCATTCTGATACAAAGAATCTTGATATATTACAGTGGTATAAATCATATGAGTCCACTTTTCTCGTGCTATCGAGGATGACACGGGATCTACTAACTCCTCCGGTGTCGAGCGTAGCATCATAGTCTACTTTTTCTGTTGCAGTGAACGTGATTTCGGATAGGATATCGAGATTATGTCCAAATATTGTTGAAGCCTTGGCTTGTTTGAAGGATTGGAAGGATTCGAGGTTTAATATCAATGATCGTGATGGAGCTGGGACTAGGATAGAGACTGCAGCCGCATTCACTGCGATAGCAGAGGAGTTGATTACTGATGATGATAATCCATATGATACTGATCTTGATGTTACGGCTGATGATGATGATACATATGATACTGATCTTGATGTTACGGCTGATGATGCTCATGATATGCCGATTGACGATTTATGATGATCTACTGTTTTTTGATTTCGATATTTTGTTTTTTATTGATTGTACGCTTTATTTATACGTTATGTTGAAACTATAATTTGTTTGGTTCGGACATTCGGTATCAAATGACTGATTGGTCATTTTTCATTTGAGTTGCTTATGTTTTTTTAATTTTTATTTTTTTTAACAAAATGTATTGATTTATTTATTTTTTTGTTTTAATTTTCCATTTAAAAATTTATAACTATATTATATAATTCTAATAAATTTTAAACTAATTTTATATTACATTATAAAAAAAATTGTAAACTTTGTTATTTTAATAAATTTTAACATTTTTCATATTATAAATATATAATATTATCCATTATCTAAAATTATATATATAATTTAATAATTTATATAAATAAAATAAAAAAATTTTCAAAAAAAATAATTTTTTTCTGGCCCGTACGGCCTGGACCAGCCTATACGGCCGAGCCAGGCCCGGCCTGCCGTGCCTACGGGCAGTGCCAGGCCTGGCATGCCGTGCCTGCGGGCCGTGTCGGGCCCGGCTTTTTTAAATCGTGCCGGGCTAGGCATGACATGGTACAGTAACCGTGTCGTGCTTGGCCCGGCACGAAGGCATGCTAGTGCCCAAAAAAACGGGCCGGGCCGGCCCAGCCCGGCCCGTTTGACACCTCTAGGCTCAATGCATCTTTCAGATAAGAGGTTCCTTTTATATAATAATACGAAGCCAATCTCTAACTCTAACATACACATTTGCCAAGAGCGAAGCTATAGCCGATAACATGACCTTAAGAAAAGTTATTCATTCATAGAATTATTCTTTATTCTAATATATTAATAAATTATTCTTTGTTAAAAGTAGATATTCTTTTTTCTATAACTGAATCAATAACATGAAATTATTCCCAGGTAGAAAGGGATTATAGAGTTCTCTTTTGAAACAAAATAGATATATGCGGATGTACTTTAGTTTCAAGCAGGGACACGGTACTAATGGAAAAGTAATACACTCTCTTTATCCGAGGGCAATTATATAATAAAGGCTTGGAAAGGATATCAAGTCTAAGGGGAAGGCTATCCCACAATCCTTATTGTCTATACTCTTACCATCTACTAAGCACTTAAGATATGCTAAGCAAGGACTTCCCCCAATATGTGCTTATGCATAAGAGGTACTTGTACTTTACTATTAAGTAAGGCAGCATTGAAAGGTGTGTCCGCTGCTTATATGAGTCTTTAGGGTAAAAATAAAGATATGGCAGCTGCTCATTTTCCTTAGTTAAAAACTATAATTCCCAGATTAGTTGATGTTTGTAGCATAGTTCCCTTATCAAGTTAGTGTCGAGCCTTTTGATTAGCTGCGTTTATTCATTCTTAAAGTTTGGCCATGTTCTACTATGAGAAGTTTCAAGCCTAGGAAAACAACTCTTTCTTTATGCTATTTGAAGTTGGAATTTTAAAGGCTAGAGAAAGTTAGCCATGAATATAGGTCTAACTTCCTTTCCTTAGCCCAGTCAATAGCCTAGTTTCCTAGATCACCTTCTATACCAATTATCCCAATATTGAGCAAACCCGGTACCCCTTATTGTGTTACTGATTTTGTTGCCTAAGAACAAATAAATTAATCTTTGATTTAATTGTGTAATTGTGTGATCGGCTGTTAGGACAATAGAGTCCTCTAATCCTGTCCCGTCCTTTTATTCTGATTGTTCTTACAGAGCTAGCGAATATTCTTTCCAACTATGTTAGGCCAAGCATTCCCTTCATTCGTTGCCTCTAAGTTTTATAAGCGTAGAAGCTTTCCAGAGTTGACGAGGTAGCTTTCGAGTCCTACTATGACTAAGGGATGTGGATAGCTTGTTCAAGGAGTAGAAGTCTTCAGTTTCAAATCGACTAGAGAAGAGGGAATAAATACCTACTCTTTACTTTAGCACCTCAAAAAGTTCCATTTCTAGGCCCTTTCGAAGGCACTGCTATGTTTGGACATTTTTTTGATATTCTTGGGGGTGAGTCTTTTGCACGAGTTGAAGACCTCTCTTTCAAGTAGCATTTATGCATTTCTTTCAAGCGAGCCAGTCTAGTCGAGGTTTAAAAGATGAATTCAAGAGTGAATTGCTGTGGGGAATATGAAATTTGAAACTCAATTATGCACCCCTCGAAAGGGTCCCAAAAAGGGTTGAAGTTGTCGCAACATTTTTAATATCTATTTGTATCGGCCCTCCTCATGTTTATAGCACCCCTTCAAACTCTTTTATAGGGGATGATACCAAGAATCAGTTTCTCAAATATGCATTTTTTTTATACCGGATCTCTCATAAGTAAACTTAAAAATGTACAAGAACTCTGGTAAGACTAGCATAGGCTATGGCTCTTAGCTAATCTGGATCTAATAATGCTAATATGCTTACTCTGACTCTGCTTGTGCAATTGGGAATCTCTCTTTCACCTGGTCAGTAGTACCTCATTCATTCATTTCATTTCTCCCATCGGCAACAAAGGAAGAAAAAAGGGGATAGGGGGACGGAGGTTAAGCGGCTCACCTTCCTTTTCCTCTGGTCTACGCCAAACCTATGAATTTGAATCTGGATCTTCCGCAGCAATTGGGATCGGCCACTCATCTGGAGTATGTCACCTAGTCTTATCTGGTATGGTTGATGAAAAGATCTCATTTTTATGACCCTCTTTCTTAAGCCAAAATATGAGCTCTCATATGGCTCCACTACCATAGCTCGAGGCTTTATTTGATCCATCATAGCATCCAAATCTATAAATAGATGAGTCGGCGCACAAGCGTCGTCACTTTGGGTTCAATTTCTATTGCTTAGCTCAGTGTGCTATCCATATCTCGAATCATTGGCATGTACTTTGCTTGCTTTCCATTCTATTATATAAAATATATTTCTTAGTCAAACGAGTATGGAATCAATCAGCAGTACGCCCCGCGCTTGATTGGCGAAGGAAGGCCGGGAATTATGAATATGGAATTTCTATATCAACTACATGGTTCTCTATTGGTAATGATCTATGGTCAAGGGTCAATCACTAAAGTGAATCTGGATCAGGATTGAGTTCTTTGCTCTGTGCCAAAGGGTCAAGGCTCATCCGCTCATTGGGAATCACTTGTTTTTCTTGATTTATCTCCTCATATGAAATGAGAGATCCCAGCCCAAACAAAGTATTGATCAGTCAAGCTCTCATTCTTTATCTGGCCGGGTGATAGGTACTTTACTTTCTCTTTTTATTATATCTTTCTTCTTCTATTTCATTTTATTTATATATCTTCCATTTTCATTAAAATTTATGCTATTCTTTTCCCTCTTCTCTTATCATTGAATTCTTTTCTTTTGATATTTGATTAAAATAAGAAAAAAGATCTTTTTTTTTTTTCATCATGTACATCAATTCCACCATAAAAAAAAGAAAGTATGATTAGCAATTCACCGAATCAAAGACCTACTAATCCAAGTAGTCGTCCCTTTCCTAATGAGGGAAGAAAAATGAAATCAGAATAAACTAGAATCTTAATTTCCTAAAGCAAGGCATCTTTTAAGGGAGTTGTAAGTGACCTACTAGTCGTAGGGCACAACCAGTATAATAAGAAATGAGGGTGACTTTGGTGCTTTTTGAGTGCATCACGTGCGAGCCTAACCGTAGCAGTCATTGCGACCCTTTTAACTAGATTGGAATCAAAACAAAACGTGAATAAAACACGTGTGACCGACGGACTTTGGTCGAGCTGTTTGTACGATATGGATGAGTCATTTAGTGCTCCCCCTGTCTAAAGGAGGGCGTATCCATCCCAATTTCGGATGCTAGAAGTGTCTCTTACTCTTTTACTGGTGGCTTATGTATCGAATCTTTGGTGGATTACTCTAACCGGTCATTGCCAATGCTAGTTTTGCCCGAGGCAAGGCGTACTTGGGATCACATTGGGAGCATTTTCGCTTGGGGGGAAAGCAGATAAGGTAAAAGAAAGAACTATTCCATAGCCTCCCTATAAGCGCTATTCTGGCCGTTCTTCGTAACCTTGAGGATAGGATGATGTCTTGGTCCTGTCATATAGGCAACCTGCTTCCTTCAGCCTCCCGTGCATGCAAATGTGTGTTTCCAGCCTAGCTAGTGTCCGGCTTATTTTTGAAGTAGGAGATGGTGCCAAAGCCATCTATATGCTAGTGAGTGCAGTTTGATGAACCGGCAATAACTTGTGGAGAGTATGTCTTTCTTTGCGCAGCTGTGGAAGAGCAAGAACTGAAGGCTCTGCTTTTTGGGCTACTACTAGCTAAGCATAGAACAATAAGGTGATAGAGAGACGATAACTTCCAAGCAACTTTATGATGATTTGTAAAGGACTCCTGTTGACAGTGCTTAAAAACAAGTAAAGATTTCCCATCTTTTTCAAAAAGGGTGGCTGGTTTAATCCCTTCATCAGCAATCTATATATTAGTTCTCCGATTAGTGAACTATGAAGAATGAGAAGAGTGGTCCACGATCACTCTGTGCTTGTTTTAATTGCTTTGCATCTTCCTGAATCTTGAGCTCATGGAAGAGCTTTTTCCTTTGCATCTCTACATAGAGGAATACGAACAAGAACTCTTGGAGTTGGGTACACGGCATCACTTCTTCAAGAGCTTGGTGAGCATTGATGAATTTGGTTTCTTGAATGTGCCCAAAGTTATCTGTTAGGGCTTGGCATTTTTTTTCATGTTCCTCGCCCTCTCTCCATCCTCTTGCTTTAACCATATCTACATATAATTTATTGCATTTGCTGACAATAGCTTTTTACGAGCCTGAATAGCACATACCAACAACCAAACCAGCAACCAGGGTTGTTCTTTATAAGCATGATTAACTAGTCCATAAGCAATTCAGGTTCACCAGTATAGTTGTCACAAAGTGAATGGAGAATATTACAAGCTCTCCCCTCTAATTATTTATGGTAAATTACAAACACTACACTCTAATTATTTAAGCCACTGATCTCTAAAACAATTCTTTTATACATATTGATATTTTTTAAATGACATGACCAGACATATAATTATGATGATCCAACTAGGATAAACAATCATAAGGCAAATTCATTCAATACTGCATTTAATAATAATGATGATCCTGCCATGATATTTAAACTCCCAGATAAATTCAATCTAACCAAACCCAATCCAATCAACAACATAATGATGATCCCGCCATGCCTAGCCTAAATAATCTTCAGGCAGGCAAAACTACACCAGGTTTCTAACTCAGGGAACTAGACCAAGCTGATTCTGCCAAGAAATTTTTAAAATATGGCAAGAACTAGCTGACGGTCAAAAGCACACAAGCACAGAGCCATCTTCAAATGTATTTCACAAAAAAGGTCTACTTTTAATATTTATAGGTATTTCAGATCAAATATTATCAGTGCTTGCTCTGGTGTTTATAGCTTCATGGGGCAAGCAGGAATTCGTTCATGTTTCCCAGTGGCAGTACTGGGGGTTGGAATTTTTGTCTCTAAGCAGTACTAAAGGCTGTTTCGTAAAACACCCTCACAAAAGGAAGAGGCAGTGTCAATTGATTGAAGTAAAATACTATATCTTCTATCTATTCTTTCTTTAAAAAAATTTTCTTGTGCCCTTGAAGTTGAAAGGAAACCTATCACATATCAAAAAGCCTGGCCTGGACCTCATTCAATACACCACCAAGTTTGGATCTTCAGCAATTGTGAATAGTTTCGATCAGGAGTTGGGTAAGCTAGTTTGGTGGTTGGGGATCACAGGAGCAGCAGACCAGACTGTCTGCTATCCAAAGGTAAACATCAGTCATCAATGGCATCCAATTTCAGAGTGAATATACCAAAGCCTGCACGAGGCTCATGCCATCCGAGGTGGCCAAGCTCTACATTCATTCTCAAATCCCGTAGTGAAGATAAAATTTGATCATTCTATGGCCAAATCTCAATTTTTGGAAAGCCCCCTATGGTTTCGTTATGAGAACAGTCATTTTTAATTGGGAATAGACATTCAAGTTTTTCGTTAATAACTGCAGCTTAAAACACATTTTAATATACAAAATTATAAAGCATTATATCAGAACATGCCAGTCCCCATATAATGTCCATGCCACATGGCAGGAATTAAAAATATAATTAAGTGGATCT
Organism: Sapria himalayana; assembly: GCA_029783825.1. Taxonomy (NCBI): domain Eukaryota; kingdom Viridiplantae; phylum Streptophyta; class Magnoliopsida; order Malpighiales; family Rafflesiaceae; genus Sapria; species Sapria himalayana. The sequence goes on from JAREIK010002205.1 coordinate 1,126,972, forward strand.
AGGATTAACTTGGTGGTTATCCCCACATAGTGTGGAACCTTGCAACGCCTGGTTCACACTCATTAATGTAGCTGCCAAGATGTGAGTTATGATGCCAATGAATAACTTGATTATGTGTTTCATATTTCAAGCCATGTTAATGTTCCCGCAATCAAAATATGGCCTGGTAGACGGCCAGAATTTGGTGAAAGGAATGTAATTTTCCTCCTGAAAAATTCATGCAGGAATTTGAGCACCCATGTTTTGAAACAGAATCTCTTCTATGATGACCTAGAAAGAAAACAAAAGTTTACCTCTGAAGGTCAATGTCTGTGATGTAGATGAACCCAGCAACATTGCTGTGCCAAAAAGAGGATACTGATGAATGTGAAATATAAAATCTTTAGATTTTTCTCATTAGAGAAGTATGATTTGGACAATATATGACGGTACTAAAATGGCATTTCACATCACATTGATTCGTCATATGATAATTTACTGATGTTTTGAATAATATTGATATTTAATTTTGTTTGTAGGTTTAGTTCTATCATTTATTTTTATTTTTAAATTTTTTTTTTATTTTTTTTATTTTTTTTATTATTGTTAGAGGTTCGGCAACTCAAAAAATAAGTTGATATTTACTTGTGGATTGAGATTATTTTATTGTAATTTTATTTTATAAATATTATGGAAAGAAACATACCTTAAGCTTGACTCAGTCAAATGAACTTCTCTCGCATGTCCACAACTCCAAAATGACACAACAAAGATTATGAAGTTATAGTGTATTAATGTTGTCCAATCGATGTCTATCCTTTTATATTATTACAATCAAAACTAATTATTAATTTATATTCAAATCAATTTGTTTGGTTCCTTATAATATTAAGAATCAGAATTTATTTATTTAAAATATAAATATACATAATTACAATTACTTTAATATAAATAAAATTAATGTGATTTAATAATCAAACCGAATTAATTGGTTTACTAATTTTATTAATTATTCTAATTACATATATACATATATCTTAAACAAACAAAAAAAATATAATAGTTCATTAATTACTTCTTGATAAGGCTTCAAAATGAACCTCAACCCAAATAATATCTAGAGGTATCAAACATATCATACTATGCCAGCAAAGCACATCTTTGCTAGGCATGGCCGTGCCAAACAAGACACGATATAATTACCATGCCGTGTCCGGCAATGCATGAGATTCATTAGGCCGGCCCAGCATGGTATGGTAGCACGACCAAGTGCACAGCAATGTCAGACCATGTCGTACCATGCTTGCAGACTCTATTGCATCAAAATGTAATGGGTGGACGGCTTACGTGGCCAGCCAATTACAACCAACCATGTAAGCACCATCTGGCCACTTAAGTAACATCTAGTTTACGTGAATGAATTTTTTAAAAAATATTAGACCACCACATTGGGTGGTCAACAGGGCTGGTGAACTGTGCCACCGAGCCAGACACATAAGCAGTTCCCAGCCCGGCACGAGACATAGTTCATGTTGATCCAACACAACACGAATTATACCATGAGGCAGCATAGCCTAGCATGAGGCATAATTATGGATCATGTTGTGATGGACCAAGTACGACTGAACTGGGTCATGCCCGGGCTGTTTGGCCCATTTGGCACCTTTAATAAGATTTCAGCCTTGTACTATAAATTATTTCGCATAATAATTTATATTAATTATAATTTATACCACTACAGAATTATAATTATACTTTCTCACTTATTCAAAATATATTATGTCTTTTATTACTTATTAGAAATTAAACTTTTCATAATAATATCACAGATACTTATTGATTAAATTAAATTACTAACAATCTAATCTAATCAATCTCTAATTATTTTTTTGATATTTTTTATTGAATTTATTATAATTGGATTAAAATTCATTTAAAGAGTTTGATAATATCAAAACTTATAAACATCTTTAATGATATATCATCAATCTTTTTAATAGGATATGGATTCTATCATTAAATAATATTTACCATATGATTAATAAAATTATCTAATTCATAGGGTTCTAAAATCTATTTTGACTTTATTATTTTTGAATCAAAATAGCTATTAACACATATCCGTAAATAATAACTATCTCAAAAATAAGAGTAAAGATACTTATAATAACTAGATATATTTTATTTTATGAGTCAATATAAAATAATAATATCGTATTAGCCCCATTCAATACACTCAAGTATACTAATATTAGACTCACTGAAATATAATGTTACAATCTTACCAATAGAGTGTTCAATTATATCTATATTATGAACTAAAAACTTATATTCAACAAGTATCAAATCATATACAAGTAGAATAAAAGATAATATTTTTTTTACAATTCAACTAATTAAAAAAAATTATTAAAATAAAAAAAAGATACAAATCAATAAAATGATTTTAAATAGCTTTTAGTATAAATTAACTCTAACAATCTCCCACTAAAACTAAAGTCATGGTGTCATATGTCTGACTATCATCCTTTTCACATGTCTGTCAAATATTTTATTTGGAAGACTTTTTATAAAAGAATACGCCAAGTTATTTGTTGATGCCATTTTCATCATCACCACATCCCCTCTCTTCACAATGTCTCTTATTAGATAATACTTGGGCTCGATGTGTTTTGTCTTTTTGTGGATTTTATGTTCTTTTGAATTTATAACCATTTCATTATTATCATAATAAAGTATAATAGGTAATTACATAGAAGGAATAACTTTTAGGTCTTTTAAAAAATTTTGAGTTACACAGCTTCCTTAGAAACTACCAAAACTACCATATGCACTTCTATAGTGAAATTAACAATATAATATTGTTTGATATTTCTCTAACTTATTGCTCCACTTACAAAGATAAACAAATAGCCCAAGGTAGATTTCTTAAATTATCATCTAATTGAAAACCTGAATCTGTATATCCTATAGGTATAAGATTGTCCATTTGGTATACTAATATATAATTTTTAGTCCTTTTTAGAAACTTAATTATATATTTCATTATTATTCAAAGCTTTCAATCTAGATTAAATTGATATCTGCTAACTATGCATATAGCATAATAGATATCAAGTTTAATACAAAGCATTGCATAAATGAGATTTCCTACTATAAATACTTAAGAAACTATCTTTATTTTCTCTCTTTGGGTATTTTATATTATTGTTTCTTTGATAAGGCAATTTCATGACTAAAAAAAAAAAATCTTTGAATCTTAATTACTAAATCGAATCAATATCTAATTAATATAAATTGCTTAAGATAAACCCAATATTCTTCGCTTGCGATCTCATAAAAATTTGATCTTAAGATTCTCTTAAATCTATCATGTCAAATTGATTGGATAGCCAAATCTTAACTAAAGATAATAAGACCACATCATTGTCAATAAATAAGATATTTTCAATTTATAATATCAAGAATATCACATTAATATTACCTCTCTTTGTATACACATAATACTCAACTTGACTTGATCAAAGCCATAAAACTTAAAGACTTGATCAAAATGAGTATCCTAAGATATAAATATTTATTTTAGTCCATAAATAAACTTATTCAACTTATACAGTATATGCTCTTGATCTTTCTCTATGAAATCATCTGACTAGATAACCAAAATGACTGGATAACTAAATCTTAACTGAAGATAATAAGATCATATTATTATCAATAAGCAAAATATTATCAATGTATAATATCAAGAATATCACATTATTATCACATCTCTTTATATACACATAGTATTAAACTTGACTTGAACAAAGTCATAAGACTTAATAATTTGATCAAATAAGTATCCTAAAATCTAGAAATTTATTTTAGTCCATTAATAAACTTATTTAACTTATACAACATGTCCTCGTGGTCTTTCTCTATGAAATCATTTGACTGCATTATATAGTTATATTCTTCAAAATGTCTATTTAAAAATGTAATATTTACATTCATTCATCAAATCTTATAGTTATAATAAGTTACAATAGACAAAAAAATCTAGATTAACTTTAACATTGCTACTAGTAAAAAAAAATTTCTAATAATTGATTTATTCTTTTTGAGTAAAACTTTTTGTAATAGGTCTAATTCTATAAATCTCAACATTATTGTCTATCCCTCAATTTTTCATATAAATCCACTTGTATTTTATGGGTTTTATTCCACAAGGCAATTCTACAGTTCCCATACATGATTAAATTATATTGATTATATTTTTAATTCCATAGCTATTTATCAGCATTCTACATCTTTATCTCAAAATACTTCATCATAATTTCCGAGATTAGTATTTAGCTCATTGAGAATTTTATCATAAGACTCTCTTAAGAGTGTATATCATGTGTATTGATAAATAATCCTCCTGCTACGACAAGACACTCTTTTTGATTATATATCTTCAATGATACATTTTTTAAATATTAATTCATGTGAAATATTTGATCACTGCCCTCTGGCTATGCCACCGTCATATTAATGACAGGCTCACAAAAATTAATATCAATATTATTACTAATAGTTCTATCATTATTATCAAAGATGTCACCATCTGGTATTCTTTAGAACAATTCTATTTTTAGGTTTGTGGTTTGCAATGTAGTCATATTCTAGGAATCCAGCATTGATATTAACAATAAACTTCTAATCATTTGAATTATAAAATAAATTATTTTTTATCTAATAGGATATCTCACAAAAAAATAAACTTTTAATTTTGTTTTTCGTTTACCTATGTTTTCTTTTAGCATGTGTGCAGAGCAACCCCACAAACGAATAAATTTCAGACTAGACTTATATCCTGTCCACAATTAGGTTAGAGTTATAGGTACTAACTTAAAAACAAGTTCAAAACATAATCTATTATTTCTAATGCATATCCCTAAAAGGAATCAAACATATCCAAATAACTTATCATTGACCTTATCATGTTCATAAGAATCTTATTCCTTCTTTTGGTCACTCCATTCTGCCGTGAAGTACCAAGTATGAACAATTGGGATGTGATCTCTTGTTTAAATGAGTAATCCCTAAACACTCATAAATATTCGTCACCACAATCATATCATAATATTTTGAGATATTTATTATGACATTTTTCCATTTCTATCCTATATTCTTTAAATTTTTTAAAAGCAGCTGACGTACAACATGTCAAATAATATATTTATATTTTGAGTAATTATCAATGAAAGTGATAAAATACTTAAAATCATATCTTACCTGGATTGTCATGGGCTCACATAAATTAAAATAAACAAATTAAATTAGCTCTTCGGCTTTATAGTCTTTGGATGGAAAGGGTAATTTTGTTAATTTTTCTTTTAAGTAGAACTCGCATGCTAGAAGTATTTTCACTTTTAATAAACCTAAAGGCCCATCTAAATGTGTCAAATGGGCCGCGTCGGCCAGCCCAGCCTAGTTTTAGGCAGCCTAACCATGCTACCATGCTTGGTCCAGCACAGTTCTGTGGAGGTCAGGTTTGGCACGAGCCCATGGCCCAAAATCCATAAGTTTAGCCTGGTTAGTCGGGTTCGGATCGGGCCAAAACCCTAATTTTTAAAAAAAATTAAGATTTCAAGAGCGCACTGCCGTGCATCTTAGCCCATTCGGGGCTCGACGAGCCGACTCCATAGGGTGTCGGCTCGTTATGACATGCTCGGTGCGTGATCACACGTGCCATACCCACGTGCCAGGCACTCATGACGTGCCTGGCACGGCATGAGGGGCCAATCCCTTGGACCGGCATGACACGACCGATGCCGAGGGTGCGCCTAACATGGCACTGTAGTGTGCCGTGCCATGTCTGGGCCGACCAGGCCCATTTGACACATTTAGGTTTATCTTTAACCAATCTTGAATTCCATTTTAGATTTATATAACCCAGATACAAGTGCTAGAAATAGATCTAATTCATGTCAAAAATATATTTTTTCTTATGTGATAAGTAATTAATAATACTTAAGTATGATATAATTATATCATTTAACATAAAACTTAAGTATGTGTCAAAGATAAGTCTCAAAATTTGACTTACATTATTATAGTAAAGTATAAATATTTTAATAACATAAAAATTATCTTTTAACATAATATAATTGCTCACAAAAGTATGATAATGATTGAAGAATAATATCAATTTATGAATCTGTATCAATCTCATCTTCGAAGATCTCCAGTTCATTCAAAAGATTGATAATCTTGAGAACATAATCTCTCACATGAATGTTTTCAGCCATTGTAATGTTTATTATATTTCACATAGCTTTTTATCTGACAGAATAAGTCTGATTCTCAAATATTTATTTGAAATTAGACATGTCATAGGTAGTAGTCGTGAACTGATATTGATGTTGTAGTACATTTGACATGAAAGCCAAAATATAATATCCAAATATCTCATTAGTTTTCACTCATTTCTTATAAAATTTAACTTTCTCATCAGCAACTATTTATGTTGAGGTTTGTTTAGCACATATATGTGAGTATAAATTTATAATTATCAGCAATCAAGACAATGTCAAAATTTCTCTACTAATCAATATATTTGGTTATATTCAATTTATTCTCTTTAAAAATGGTTGCGAGTAAGTTCAAAGATAATTTCTTGAAAATGATTTTGTAATGATCATTATTAGTTTGAATTCTAATACAATAATTAATTCCCTCATATAATTTTTGCATGAATTTGTCACTATAAATAATGTCTCAAAAGGAGGACGTCTATAGTTTATTATTTGTTGAGATAAATTAATTTATATTAATCTCATTATTTAGGTAATGATTATGTCAAATAAGATTAAATTGAAAACTTATATTTGATCATATAAATAATAATAATTCAGATAGAAAGTATATTATTATTTATAGCAAAGTATAAATTATCATCTAATTCTAAACTAATTGATTATCAATAAATATTTCAGATGAAAAAATGATTTTTTTAATTAATCTATAAAATTATTTTATGATAGTGTGTGCTAAGCATATCTACAAATCAGTTAGTCCAATAAGAGGAAGATATCAAGGTCAACACTCTAACTAACTTATATAATTTTCAAACCAATAATGGAGACAATGAGATTCACTTAATGAACTATCTCGCCCACTTAGATATTTTTAAAATCTAAGAATTTTTTTTAATTTTAAAAATATGTTTTCTTTCAGCCTAGAAAAAATACATAATTTCATGTCACACATAAAACTATTCCACAAATATTACCATGTTACAAATAATATTATACCACAAATATGTGATGACTAAACATCAAGCATATCCATGTGTTTAACACCCCAACTATGTATGTTATAAGATATCTCACTTATAGGAAGTCCTTAAACCATGCAAATCTTCCTAGTTTAGCTACATATGATTGGGGCAATGTTCATAATAGCTAAGAAAGAAAACCGCCCAATTTTTTTGAAACATTTGGAATTATGGCCACATAGTCTTCCATTGTCAATGTCTGCTGACGTGAGTTCCTTCATCGTTAGTTGTTACAACCGTGAGATTTGTCATCTTTATTGCCTCTTGTTGGTCGTGACAGATCCTTCCATCATCAGCCTCATCAACCATCATATATGTCATTGTCGACTTTAATTATAATCTTCAGTGTGATGATTGGTCATGACAGCCTCTACAATGACCATCATTAGCAAGTATAAATGTCACTGACATTGATGTTGGTCGTGGCTGCTTCCACAGTCAAATATAAACATAAGTAATCCTAAAATTAAAAACTAATATTTCCTTATGAATCAAATAAAATAACTTCTAATTTGGATTCATCACAAAATATATCCACAATCTCAAGAATTCCAACATTTGCCATGTCACAATGTCACCTGTCTCTGTTTAGATTAATTAATTTCATATTCTTAAAATAACTTTCTCTGATATCATTATTAGGAATTCAACAAATTGAAAAATAAGTCGATATTATTTGTCTAAAAAGCACGGATACATATACAACCAAGAAGATATGAGATGATGGAACACGTTAAATTTTAAAAAATTAGGATATAGATAAGGCAAGAATACGATATAATACTATAAAATAAAAATAATTATCCTTATAAATATTCTACTTAAAAAATAATTTTGATAAATAAAAAATAATTACTCAAATATTATTTTTATAAATATTCAAACATAAACATAATATAATAATTAAAGACTAATATTATCTTAAGAATCAAATAAAAAAAATTCTAATTTAGATTTATAAAGAAAAATATCTACAATCTAAAGAATTTCAGCATTTATCATGTCACTATGTGAGTAAGCTAATCTTATTGATAGGGTGTCCAATTCTATCTAAATTATGAATAACAAATTTATATTTGATGAGTATTGATAATTCAATCTACTGTGAGTAAACTAATCTTTATGTACCAAATCATCTACAAAAAGAATAAAGGACACAAGTAATTTTTATAATCTGGCTTATTAAAAAAAATTTTTTTTGTAAAATAACAATTAAATACAAATCAAGAAAATAATCTTGAATGACTTTTAGTATAAACCAATTCCAATAAATATTACATTATTTAGGAATTTCACCTGTGTCAACTAAGTTTGCATTTATGATCCCAAGCTAGGAAAATGAAAGATGATACCATAAAGTAGATATATTTTCATGATATTTAGCATGTTTTTTTCTTAAGTATTAAGAATGAAAATAATACTTACTCTAGAGCCAAACAATATATTTTAATATAAAGAGAATGAAAATAATTAAATCCTAATTAAAAATAAAGACAAGTAAAAAAGATATATTTTATAAAAGTTCACAAATTCAAGTTTTAATATAAAGAGTTTTAAATAACTAAACATCTTTAAATATATATTCAAGATAAGACCAATAAAAATTAGACAAGCTCTTAAGAAAATAATATCTGAAATACTTTAAGGTCAGATGATATTACTAAAGTTTGGAGAGTCATGCGAGACAAATGTATTATATAGTGACTGGCTCATAAGCATGCATACGGTATTCTACAAGCATGTCCGAGTATCGGACACGTGCAAGACATGCGTCGGATACATGTTCGATATGTCACGTGTTGTATTTTTAATCAATCTGTGTCCGATACATCAAGTGACATATCGAACAGACGTGTCGAATACATATCTGACACGTATAAATTATGACTTGAAAATAGAGGTGTCAAACGGGCCGGCCCAGCACGGCACGGCCCATTTTTCACGTGCCCAGCCATGCTACCGTGCCGTGCCCGGCACGGCACGGTTTTTTAAATTCGGGCACGGCAAGGCCGTGCCGTGCCGTGCCGGCCCGCTCGGGCACGGCTTGGCTTGGCCATGCAGCACGGGCGCACGGCAAGGCAGGGAAGGCGGGGCGGGGCGGGTCTGTTTGGACCCGACCCGCGGTCTTTTTGCCGGGGGCGGGGCCCGGTTGGGTCACGAGTCACGACTCACGACCCGGCACGCGTGGCACGCCGCCAGTGCCACGCGTGCCTGCGTGGACCGGCACGGGATGGACCCGTGCCGGCGTGCCGTGCCGGGCCAGGCACGGCACGGCACGTGCTTTGCCTCGCCCGGGCACGGATTTTGAATGTGCCGGGCCGGCCCGGCACGTTTGACACCTCTACTTGAAAATAAAACATATGTGCAATAGATTTGACAACTCAGACAACATCAAGTAGCCGATGACGCTGAGTAGCCGACAATGCCGAGTGCCCGACGACGCCGAGTCAATGCCGAGTGCCCAACGACGCCGAGTCAATGCCGAGTGCCCGACAATGCTGACAACTTTTGAGTCTTAAACTTAGAGAAAAGATAATGCCGTAATGCCGAGGGGGGAGGGGGGTCGGGATTTCTAAGTAGTAACATTGGGGGGGGAGGTTCAAAGCAATAACATGGTTGGGAAGGGGGAAGGATTTAAATGTATTATTTTAATTTTTAAATATTATTATTTATTTAATATATGCAATATGTAATAAACAAAAAAATTATATGAAATTACGAAATTAGAGCAGGGGGGTTTAAATGCATGATTTTAATTTTTATACAAATAATATATAAATATGTAATATATAATATGTAAGTATACTTATTTTATAATTTATTTTGAATGAATGAATATAATATGTAAAAATATATCTTATATGGAATTAGTCTAATTATATGGATGAAGAAAAAATTTTGATTAATTAGGTTTTGAAATAATATAGATTTATTTAAATGCATAATTTTTTTATGTAGAATTATACAATACAATGAGTCATAATTTTGAGCCTTCAAGTAATCAATAGAATAATCAAGATGATGATAATGCTCCATTATGAAGGCAAGTCATAAAAAAAATAAAATTAGATAAAGAAAAAAGAGAAGAAACTATTATTTTTCAATACAATTCATGTAAACAAATATATAGAGAATCATATTATAAAGTCAAGTCTCACTTGCTGAAAATTAAAGGAGTTAGGGTTGCATCTTGTACTAAAGTAACAAATCAAAATTTGGTTGATATGTGAAGGATAATAGAAGAAATTGAACAAAAAATGAAATTGAACAAAAGATGAAACAATCTAATCTTAACCAAGTTGCTTTACCCACATCAAGCATTATAAATTTTGATTTTAAAAATTCTTCTTCTAGTACTAGTACAATAGATTTAAAAAAGAGAAAGAGACCTATGATATCAATTAAAAAAGTATTCAACATTGATACACATGAAATAATTAACAGTGAAATAGCTAGGATATTTTATACTAGGGGGTTGTCTTTTCACTTTGCTAGAAATCTTTATTATGCTCGTGCCCTTTAAAAATACAATTCAACTTTCAGGTTATGTCTCACAATGCTATAATGCATTAAGAATAATATTATTATAGAAAGTGAAAAAAAAATATTGAGAATGTATTGAAACCAATTAAAAAGACTTGAAATGAAAAAAAAATAAATATTTACAGTGATAGATAATTAGATTCTCAAAGAAGACCATTTATTAACATCATGACAGCCTCATAAAATAGACCAATATTTTTGAAAGTAATAAATCGTGAAAGGGAGACTAAGAACAAATACTTTATAGATGATTTGTTGATTAACATTATACAAGAAATTGATCAAAAAATAATTCAAGTTATAACTGATAATATTACAGCTTGTAAAGTAGTATGACAAATTATGGAAGTTGTTGGGCAATCGCGCTTCCACAGGTAATGAGATTAAGAACAGAAAATAACAGAAAACACAAAAACAAGCAATATATATGTATCCCAATCCACAAGCATCCACGACAGAATCAAAACGAGAAATCAACACAGAAATAACGTGGTTCGCTAGTCGCTCAGTACGACTAGCTACCTCCACCAGAAAATGCTTATGCGTTACAGATTAAAACTAAGAATAGTATGTCTTACAGTATACATCATTCGACAGTCACGAAATCACACAGAGAGTGAGAGCGAAGATGAACAGTTCAACCGGGTCAAAAAACAGCCGTCCGAAAAATAAATACAAATCATTTTATACAAAAATAAACATCCGATTCATTTAACCGAAGCGGGTCGGATCATGAAACGGGCCAAACTCTGCTCCAAAAATTTTGGCCCACTAACCGGACAACGGGACCTCCGTTATTGTGCTACTGCTGCATCCCCGGGCTTTTAATATTTTATTTCCTGCACTTACATGAAAATATTAAAAACAGATTATTAAGTAAAAATAAATTACATATACAGCAGAAATCTATGTTGCACGGATACGCCTAAGTACAGCCGTGTCCACGTGTCCGACACGTGGATACGGCGACACGGGTCGGACACGCGTCAGACACGTGTCCGATAGGCCACGTGGGGGGTGAGTTTTGAAATCTGTATCAGGAGGGGGAGAGTTTGAAAATCGAAAATCAAAAATCAGGTGGGGGGTGGGTTCGGGAGGGGGGGGGGGAGGGGGTTTCGAGAGGGGGTTTCGGGAGGGGGTTTCGGAAGGGGGAAGGGGGTTTCAAGAGGGGGAAGGGGGTTTCGAGAGGGGGAAGGGGGTTTCGGGAGGGGGAAGGGGGTTTCGGGAGGGGGAAGGGGGTTTCGGGAGGGGGGAGGGGGTTTCGGGAAAGGGAAGGGGGTTTCGAGAGGGGGGTTCTGGGGAGGGGGGGGGGAAGGGGGTTTCGGGAGGGGGGAGGGGGTTTCGGGAGAGGGAAGGGGGTTTCGAGAGGGGGGTTCTGGGGAGGGGGGGAAGGGGGTTTCGGGAGGGGGGGCGGAAGGGGAGGGAGGGGTTTTCGGGAGGGGGGCGGGAGGGGAGGGAGGGGTTTTCGGGAGGGGGGGGAAGGGGTTTCGGGAGGGGATTTTGGAGGGGGGGAAATGGTTCAGGAGGGGGAGGGGGAGGTGGAGGGTGTTAGAGGGTTTAATTTTATTTACATTATTTTAAAATACAGAATTTTAAATTATTTTAAAATACAGTATTCTTAATTATTTTAAAATACCTAATATTTATAATTAATAATTTTTATTTTTAATTTTATTTTTTTTATCATGACGTATCCTAGCCGTATCCGTATCCTAGTTTTTTAGAATTTACCGTATCCCCGTATCTTACCGTGTCGTATCCCTGTGTCCATATCCGTGTCCGTGCAACATTGGCAGAAGTAAAGTTTCGACATATCTTTTGGATCCCATATGTAATTCATACTATCAATCTTAGTTTAAAGAATATCTGTGCACCAGTAATACACCCAAGAAATGATGATATGATGAAATAATATGGTTGAATTTCTCAAGTTTTAAGTGATACTTTTTTCATCAAGAATTTCATTATGAATAATGCAATGAGATTATAGATGTTTAATCATCATTATAAGTTAAAGTTACTTTCAATAGCTGATACATGTTTTGCTTCAACTATTGTTAAACTTAAATAATTTAAGACAATAAAAAGAGACTTGGAGCAATTAGTGATACGTGAAGAATATGAAAGTATAAAAAAATGATTTAATGAAAGCATAAGAAGCAAGGATAAAAACTTAAATAAAAACTTTTGGATTGATGTAGATTATATCATCAGCTTTACAACTCTCATGCATGAGATACTTCGATTAGCTGACACTGACAACCCTTACATTTATAATATTTATGAGTAGTGGTATTCGATGATTGAAAAAATAAAGAAAGGTAGTTATAAGAAAGAACATAAAAGTCCCATATAAAATTCAAGGTATAATTTAGATTAATTAATCTAATATTAAATTTTTAATTAAAAGTTTTAAATTTTAAATATATTTGAATTTATATGAATCATTTTGTAATTTTACTTGTAAATTTTTTGATATTGTGAATGAAATCTTGGTGAAAAAATAGAATAAAAGCCACACGCTTTTATAATTTCATAGCTCATTCCTTAAATACAAGATAATCTTAAGAGTTTAAATTATATACTTTGATAATTTAAATATAAATGATATATTATGATATTTTACTTTTTATAAATTATGTTATAATTCAACTTACAGGTATTATAGTCAACAATAATTTGATAAGTCTCATGATCATATTCCACCACATCAAGATATAGAAATAATAAGAAAAAAAAATATTTTGAAAGATATTTTTTAAAAGAAGGTGAAAGGAGACAAGTAAATGATGAGAATGCTATCTTTTCAATTAATTTGAAAAATTTTTCTAATAGTGATTCTATCAATGATAAGTGGTACACGAGTCCTATTAAATGCAAATTGTTCATTGAGCTTCTACACTAATTCTTCAATCTATAGCATTAAAATTACTAAAACAACCTTGTTCATTCTCATGTTGTAAAAGAAATTGGAGCACATATAATTTCATTCATTCTATAAAGAGAAACAAATTGACACCACAATGAACTAAAGACTTAGTTTATGTTCATAATAATCTTTAACTTCTGTCAAGGTAATCTCCAAACTATAATGAAAACGAATTTAAAATATAAGATATTGGAGATGATAGTTTTAACTCAATGAATATTAAGAATGCTGAAATTATTGAGATTGCAGATCTTTCTTTTGATGAATCTGAACTAAAAGTCATTTTATTTAATTCAGAAAGAAATATTAATCTTTATTTTTAATATTTCTTATATTTATGTTTGAATGTTTGTAAAAATAATATTTGAGCATTTTTTTTGTTAATCTAAATTACTTTTTAAGGATAATATTTATATATTTTTATCTTATTATGTCGTGTCCTAGTTATATCAGTATCCAAGTTTTTTGAAATTTGTCGTGTCCCTGTATCCTGTCATGTCGTATCCCCGTGTCTGTATCCGTGTTCATTCTTTTTAAGTGACTAGGTTTGATAAGATCATGAGAATCAAAAAGATACATAAAACAACATTATGCCTTTCATTTATAAGAATAAATAAAATATTCAATATTATAATAACTATCAAGATATAAATTCATAAGTCATATTATAAAACTTTGAAAAAAAATAATTAAACAGCGATTAAGAAAAAAAAATAAAAATTTTAAAAAATTAATTTTAATTTATTACAGGTAGATCTATTATGAATAATATCTACTTACTCAATTAATTGAAAAATATAAAAAATAAGAAAATTTTATGTATTGAAGAAAATATGTGATAGGAGAAAGAATGATATATTTATAATTTCATAGTTTTCTTTTTTTTTTTTTTAATTTCTTGTTACCCCCATGGGAATGTTTGACATGTGTGTTATCTCAATCAATCTTGCCTATGAAATAAGATAGTTCTGTGTATGCTACTTTTACTTGAGTTTTATGAAATTTACCTAGTATTGTGTTACAAACCCTAAAAAGAAGAGAAATTCATGTATCATGCAAGCACAATGCATGTGTACATGCATGTTATAGTGCACATGCACAGCCAAAAGAAAAAAGGAGGTGCACGTTACTGTGCACCATTGATAATACCCATCAACATCACTACGTCAACTCTGTGAAGAAAATGATGGCAACATTTTCCACTGATGATGATGACAAATTCTGTCAGACTTAAATAATTAAGATTCAGGAATTGTTTCTTTTCTTTTCCAACAAGATTTTATGTGACCCAATATCCTAATTTATTTTTTTCCTTATAAAGGTATTCAGAGACCCCAAATTTTAGAGTCCAAAATTTGGCCAGAACCAAAATTAGAGTTTCTTGAAGGGTGATTTTTTGTGGGATTACTTGAACAACATATTTATGGAGATTAAAATTCTACATATTAATATTTGGAAACTAGAAAACTAAAATTACTCACAAAAATCCATAAAGTTAGGACTTCATTCCAAGATCAGGGAATACTATACAACCTAACATAAAAACTACCTAGTGATAATTCGAGTAAGAAGTGGCTATATACAAATCCAAAACTTCTTGTAGCAATGTGATAGTATATTGAGTTAAAGTTTGACTTCAACTTTTTTATTATTACATTACATGTAATTTATGAGAGTTTGATGGATCATTATATATTCATATTTGATGACATAGATATACAATATATTTGTTTAGCCTCTTAGATTGAGATCAGAGAGTCAAAATATGTTACCACACACTATATATAGTTCACTTTGTTGACTATATAAATCTTATAAGTAGTTTCCATATAAATGGAAGCTATGAAGAGAGATGATTTGAGAGACTTCTGAGTATGATATTCATATATTCATTGGTACACTACCTTTTAAAATTAAAGAAGCAGATTTTAGGTGATACCAGACTTTGATACCAGACTAGAGTCACACAATCAAACAGTTTAGTTTATAAGAGATAGATTAAGAAATATTGGAGAGATATCCCATAATATTAATGCTAATAGCTGAGAAAGTACTAGTTATAGTAGAGGTTGAGATAAGAGTCTCAATTCAAAGCACACACTAAAGAAAAGTCTCAGTTCAGATCACCCATAATACTAATAATAACTCATTCTTTACTCATTCTTCATCCTAACAATTTAATTCTAATTTTATTTTCAGTTGTACTAATATTTATCTACAACATTAAAAAATAGTTGGAGAATATTTTTTGGGATTAAGTATGGTGGATAAATCTATTCATGATCAGTGATACTATTCCTTAAAAAGTACTTGGATGTGTTAAACCCTTTGTTTATATATTTTCAATTTGATCACCTATCACTAATCAAATTAAAAATCATTTATCAGAGTTTGAGATATATTTTTTAACTAATGTATGAGATGTACCAGTAGAAAAGCATACCAAGGCTTCCAATATTACATATCAGATTAGTATGAGTAAGAATTCATTCGAGCATACCAAAACTTCTAATTTTATCAACTCAAACAAATGAGGACTTAATAAAAATGAAAACCAAGAAAGTTTCAAATATTTTATTATATTTATTGATAATTATTCTTATTTCATATCAAGATTTTTTTATTCTACACTACAAATTTTTTTTATATTTCGAATATTTTATTAAATAATAAAAATTCAATTTAATAAAAATATTTTAAAAAAATAAAAAATTACAATGCATCAAGTATATGTCAAATAACTTCAATACTTATTATATGGATAACGAAATTATACATCTTATATCTTGTGTTAATACACTACCACAAAATAAGATTGAAGAAAGGAAATAGACACATGGTTTAGATATTTGGACTTTTCTCTTTAATAGGAGTATTATAAAATATTTTTTGATAAATATAATTCTAACTTAAACTTATGTCAACAAACATGTCTTTTTTTATATTTTCCTAATATGTGTTTTGTCATGTTTTATGTCTTAATGAGATATTGTTAAGCTTGCCTTCAGGATTTTTAATAGTATTTACTTTGTTCATGATCTTTCCTCAAGATGAAATAAGATGGTACTTAGGACATTAAAATATGTCTTTCTTGATTACTCTAATACTAAAATAATATAAAAAAAATTTTTAACAAAGTGTGACTCTAAAAATTATATCGAGATCCATTACTTTCTCTTTCTCACCTTAAGTCCCGCTTGGACTACTATCTAATAGGGAGAATCATTTATTGATTACGTATGAACTTTTTGTACTGTAGTATGATGTCACTTCTATGGAGTCAACATATATACATGAGACCACGCCTATACAGACTCATGTTGAGCTAGGAATTAGAAGATTTGACCACCAACAACTTAAAGTCTATACTAAGAAAATGAGAGATATGCAAATTACTCAGACCAAATACAATTCTCCTAATAAGCCACATGATCTTGCAGTTGGCCTCACTAATCTTGGTATTCTAATATCGTTCGCAAGAAATAAAAAAGTTCTATTGAATATCTTATTTTATAAATTTTATCATACTCACACATTCTTACTTTTTTATGATAAATTTAATACAAATAAACTTAAATAATGCAATAACACATATATCAAAATCCATACATTAACTGCACTTATATAATAAGCAAAAATTATTAGGACAATTCACATGTTTAAAACTACTAACAAAAATACAAACAACAAACAAAATAATAAGAAAACAATAATATCCTCTATCAAACTAGTGCATGATCATGACATTAAAAATAGATGAAAAAAAATTAAGATGAGATATCATCAAAACCATAGTGAAGATGTTCATTGCTCAGCTGTCAAGATATATGTTATAATAATAGTATTATCTTAAATCTTCTACAATAAAAAAATGGTACATTTCTATGTGCTTTATTTGCTCATCAAATATCAAATTAGAAATTATATATCTCATTGTCTAATTGTCACAATAAAATATATTGAAAAAAAAAGAATACACATCTAAACTACTTGAGTAGAGATCACTTCCAAAATATCTTATAAGTAAATATCATCATCGCATTGAACTCAACCTCTACACTATATCTCAAAATAATCGCATCCCTTTTATAATAATACCGAACACAATTTTAAATATTCGATTAACTATAAATATCAATAATTCAAAAAAAATATCTCATGGACTAGAGACTTTTTACAAACCTTAGTATGCGAAAAAATACATAAAAAATAAACCTACTGAAAAGAATCTAGAAAATAAATAATTATTATCATTATCATTAGTCAAATTTTATTCCAACTATTTGAGGTCGACTCTATAAATTATGTTTGTCTAATTGACTCCATTAAAAAAATATTCATACTTATATTTTTTTAATTGTTAAATCCTTATTTATAATTTATATATAATTCCTTTTAGACTTACCTCTTGTTTTTTTTCTTTTCACTCATACTCTCAAACTTCCTAATCGGTGTATTAGGTCTACGTTAAATAAGACGAAATCACCTCAGATAATTATTCTTATCTTAATATTTGTAAAAGTTATTTTAATCATTTTATAAATAACCCAATATTTCATCATACTCATCTTTGTTATAATCATCAATTGAATATTTTATTTCTTGGTCACTCAACATTCACTTCCATACAGGATGACAAGTCATGTAATATTCTATAAAATTTTTCTTTTAATTTTTTTAGTACTCATTTATTACAAAGAATTTCTAATATAACTCTTCATTTAGTTCATCTATCATTGAGAACTCACAACTCTAATATATTTTTTATATTTCTAAGTTAAACTACAATTTACTTCCTATCAGCCAGATCGCTCAGAATCTCAATTATCTAACTAAATTCAATTCAAATTCTTATGTTTTTAAGCAAGTAATTCAATGAAAGTGATTGACAATACTAATATGCATAAATAATTTCACTTGCCCAAACAAAGAAATCTCCCAAGTAGACAAGTTCATCAATCAAGTTGTATTTCAGAGTCTACCAGGTTTACTTCTAATTGCATAACTATTTTCAATTCTAATCAGGGTTTTCAAAGGTGATTTTGAGGCAGCCATGATGTGCGCCTCAGGGCGAGGTGCCGACAAAACGCCTTGAGTCATTTGTAAAAAAACGTAACTGTTTGACGGGAAAAAAACCTAACTGCTCGATGAGAAAAAAACGTAGTTAGATAATCAACCCTCGTCCCTCGCGCCTCTACCATGGCCCTTGCCGCTTGCTTCTCGCCCCTCGCCCTTGCCCCTTGTCTTATCCCCCAACCCTCTCCACGAGCTCCTCGAACTCCACGAAGGAGCTCCATCGAGCTCCAGCGAGCTCGACATGGAGTTCACTGTAGCTTGTGCAGATTCACCGTGTTTCACGATGGAGCTCTAGCGAGCTCCTTCGTGGAGCTCGTGAAGCTCCGTCGAGCTCCAATAAGAAGCTCCTCGAGCTCCACAAAGGAGCTCGCTAGAGCTCCATTATGGAGCCCGTCGAGCTCGT
Organism: Sapria himalayana; assembly: GCA_029783825.1. Classification (NCBI taxonomy): domain Eukaryota; kingdom Viridiplantae; phylum Streptophyta; class Magnoliopsida; order Malpighiales; family Rafflesiaceae; genus Sapria; species Sapria himalayana. The sequence continues at coordinate 1,146,208 of JAREIK010002205.1, forward strand.
CAGAGCTCTCCGAGTCTCATTGGAGCTCCATGTCAAGCTTGCTGGAGCTCAAGTGAGCTCCACGATGGTGCTTGTGGAGAGGGGGACAAGAGGGAGAGGGGTGGAAGTAGAGGGGTGAGGGAAAGAGGGATGGAAGGAGAGGGGTGAGGGGGAGAGGGGTGGAGGCTTTTATTTTATTTTATGCAGGAGGGAAAGAGCTCGTCTAAAGAATTATTTTCATGTTTTTATTTATGCTATTTTATTTTATATTTTATAAAATATTAATTAATTATATATTATGAGCCTCAAAAAGTATACGCCTCGCCTCATAAATACAAAAACGTCTCGCCTTACGTTTTCATCTTTTAAAACTTTGATTCTAATTTTATCCAAGTTAAGAGTCATGTCATGTTGTGACTTTACTTGGCCACACAAATTTTGCTTATATTGAAAAATTATTTCCTTAGTTGTTCATTAATAAAAATTTTTATTCTTATCAGTACAAAATTTAATAATTAACAAAACATACATGACATACATACTCAAGTCTACAAAATAAATTGTCACATCCTTTTTCAATGATTCAAAGTGACATTTGGGAGCCATTACATTGAAAAATACCAATGAGGCTCAATGATTTATTACAGTTATCAATAATCATATAAGAATCACTTAGATATTTCTCATGAAATAAATTAGTTTCTCAATTTTTTCATAGAATGATTTCAACCCAATTTAAAAGTTAAATTCAAATTTTCAAAACTATCAATGCAAACAATTATTTTAACAGCATTGCAAATATGGAATTGTTAATATAAGTTCTTATGTGGATACTCCAAAACAAAATAGAGTGACTAAAACATATTAGTTCTTATTAAAAATATGTTCTCTAATAATATATTAAGCACTTTTTGAGGGTAGATGTATTTACATCAACATACTCATCAACAGGATGCCAAATCATGTTTTAAAATTCCAAATATTTCATCAAGTTCTCACCACAATGCATTTTAACTTTCCTACTCTCACTACAAATATTAATCTGAGAATCTTTGATTGTATCTCATTCATTTATGTTTATCATAATCATTGCACCAAATTCAATCCAAAATCACTTTTCATATCAAAAAAGTTATAAATGGCATTCTCATCTTACCAAGAAAATTTACAATTCCATAAATATCATCTTCTTCGAGAGTCAATCCAACTTCCCCAAATCCAACATTCAAGGGGAGAGTTCCAAACAATAACAAATTTTGGATCTTGTTTAATTCAATCAATTCATTTTTGTACTATTCAATCATCTTGTAAAAATTAGTCTAGACTTTATTCTTGTTTATGCATTATGCTTTTGTTCAAATTGTCACTATTCAACTTATCATAGAAACCCAAAATTCCCACATAAAGAGAACAATTGAACAAACTAAAAAACCTCTACAGACTTAGTACTCTCAATAATTATAATCAAATCTATTGTATCTAATACTCACAATGGTATGGATTTCTCTTATTATATTCATGCTTCTATCAATGATCCACTAGCACGGTAATCATGACCCAGACCAGGAATGAGTCAAGGGTCACAAAAAATTGGATAACCAAATTTCTGTGATCGACCCATGCCTGGACCCATTTAAAAAAAAAACAAGATTTTTTTAATATTTTTTATTTATATTTATCTGACATATCCACATGGTAAGATTTTTTTTAATGAAACCCACCAAGTTGAAGTGGCAAATGACACTGGGACAAAAGTCCCAATAATGGCTAATGGGTGTGGACTCACCATAAGTCCACGCAATGGCTAGAGCCTATGCCTACCATTAAGCGAATACGTGCACACTCCCAACAGCTACAGCAACCTCATCGATGTGTCATGAGAATGGAGGTGTCCGGTGAATGGTGCATGTGATGACGCTACCCACAAAATCAGTATGATCTAGCACGACTCAAGACGAACCAACATGTTAGATAGAAGTCTGCATGCAATCATGATCATTGTACCAAGTCGGAATGGGCAGACTCAATAGTGTCATGTCAGACACAACATAAGTTCCATATCAGGTCATGCCCGACACGACACAATGACCTGATAAGGCCACTAAAAAATGACACGATCCCTTTGACAGCTCTAATATCATAAAACATGCACATGTGACAAAATCGAATACAATTTAAGGGTTACTCTCCTAGGTAGTAAATCAAGATTAATAACAACTTGATATCGATAATACATTCTTAAATAAAGATTTCGAAGAGGAAGTATACATTGTCGTGTCCCTAGGACTAAAAAACGTGTCTAAACAAAACTTAGTATGCAAGTTGCAAAAGTTATTGTATAGCTTGAAATAGTATCCCCACGCTTGGGTTGATAGGTTTCCTAAAACTTTGATAGCTGATGAATATTTATAATGTCAAATAGATCACACACTAATTGTTAAAGGTGTCGAATGGACTGTGTCAGGCCGGCACGACCCAAAATTTGGTTGCCCAGTCAATGTCAGACCATTATCCCATTTCGACACAAATAGGTTCTTTGGCCTTGCTGTGTCAGCATGATTTAATGGCAGGTCAGATTGACACTGCCAGAAGGCCCACCTTCCTCAATCAGACATGCCGAGTTGTGCCGGGTCAGACCAGATCGTATTAGACCTATCTAGCAATGACATGGCACAGCCATTAACCAGTTGCCAGACCAATCAGCAGTGCAATCTGTACTCTATAGGTACAGTGCAACTGGGCAGTGGTAAGTGGGCACCCGACATTGACTAATGGCCCAGTGCAGTGGCCACCAGCCATTGCTCAGGCCCAACTAGTTTGTCTGGCCAGTGGTTGAGTTATACTAGCAGTGCCATTGTGGCACCGGCTTTTATTTTAAAGTTTAAACAATTAATTTCAAAGAAAAAAATTTAATGTTTACAAATTAAAATATAAAAATTAAATTGCATTAAAATATAATTTAAAATAAATAAATTTTAGTACTCAATCAAAAAACTATCCCAGTTAATTCAAGACTTGATTTATTATTATCAAAATTCAGATTCCTAAATTTTGGGGATTCCAAATGTACCACCGCCGAATTTTGTTTTTCAGGGCACAATTTGTCGATGCAGAAATTTGAAATACTAATTTTGGAGATTCCAAATCTACTATCCCGAAAATTATGGATTCCAACCCAAATTAGTTATTGCTGTCTACTATCACTTATGCTATCTGATTGCATACAATTTTCAGGCCCAGAAATGTGATTGCCACCTCAATCATTTGGGTTCGAGTGTCCAATGATTTTACTAAAAATGACTTTAAAATTCATGTATTTTTTAGGTGCCTCCACCATCTCATGACATTGATGCATCATGCAGTGATGCCCTTTGCAAAAGGTGGGTATGCAGATTAGAGGTGCACATGGATGTGCACCTCTAATCTGCATGAAAGCATGCGCATTACACTGACACAATCCGTCTGGTCTCTCATAAATCTTAGGTTTTGCACCTATAATGTTTTGATTCTGATATCACGTTAAATTCTAAGCCAACATTAAATATATGCTCAATAAGTTCTAATTAGAAAACAATAGCACATAATGCTCTTATATAATGAATCAATGAATTGAGACATCTTACATATTGAGTGCTCTCATCAATAATAATATAGCAATATAAAAAGTAAAAAGATATAAACATACAGCTATAAATTGTGACATGAATCTTTCTACATGTAAAAATAAATTGATTGCTCTTGTCATCAAGCATGTCTTTGTCGAATACTATAGTACTCTTATGAGCTACAAGTGTCTAGGCTTGAAAATTATTATGATCATGAATATATATATTTTGAGAATACAACTGTAGATATTCAACCTAAACATGTTGATATTCAATATGATATTACTTATATGTAATCATCATATCTACCAACAAATTCAAATTATATTGAACATGAATAAAGTGAGCTTTCCCAAGTAAGAGAATCTCTTTTAAACCTAGATGATGTACTAATATAAAAGTCTACACTAATACAGACTGATATTGAACTGACAACTAGAAGACTTGACTACCAAGGGCTCATAGTCTATACTAGAATAGAAAGATATGTCGAACCTTCTCAGACCAAAAACAAGTTTACAAAGAAGTCAGATAATTATGCAATCAATCCCTCTAATATTGTCATTCTGATCATTCTCTAAAAAACACAGATGGGTTATACCCATAGCTCATTTTCATATATTTTATCATATTCTCATCTTATTCATTATTTTATTTCTTTTATTATTTCTCTTAATGATACTAGAATATTCAAGTCTCAATCTAATATATTATCACATCCATAATGATATTATGTCATGATAGAAGAGAAACATGTTCTCCACCCTAATGGGATCAAAAAGTTATACCATGATTTTCGAAAAAAATTATTATTATTAGTTGCAAGTGAATGTTTACTATAAAGACAAATCCATGTAAAAAGATAGATCATCTTAAAATAAGACTTGAAATTAGAAGATACATTCAAATATTTGTTGTGGAATACTAAAACACTTAGGGGTTTGATAACGCACTCAAAATGTTCAAACTATTGAAAATTAAAATTTTTAATAGCTTGAAATTTTAAATATGTTTGATAAAAAATATTGGGAGCTGAAAATTTAAAATTTTAAGTCAAAAATCATTAAATATATTAAATAGATAGAGACCTACTTAATGTTGAAGGCTGAAAATTTTCAACATTTTTTTTTAAATTATCATTTTATCCTCTATTTTTCTTTCTTTTTCGTTTTCTCATTCACGCTACAGTTTAGTTTGTAATCTGTCTTTTCTATTTTTTTTATCTGTCACCACAAATCTTAACCCTAACTCTCTTTCATGATTAATTTAAGAGAGAGAATAGCAAATCAACTAGTTATTCATTAATTTTTATTTTTATATTAAAAATTTGAATAGTTTTAAAGAGTTTAGATTTTATTGGTTAATTTTTTAATAATTTTATTTCTTTTTTAGATTTATGATTTATTTATGGATATATTTTTAGTGATTTTATTTTTTATAATAATTAATAATTAAAGTAAAAAAAATTAAATAGAGATTCGATTTATGTTGGATAATTTGTAATACAATGATAATAGGGATAAATATGTAAAATATATCATTTTTAACATTCAGCATTTACAGTTATCAAACAGTATATTTATCTTCAGTATTCAATTAACAATAATTTATCAAATAATTTTTCAATACAAATTCAATACTTATAAAATTCAGTACTTTATTTTTCAATACTTAATTTGTTTAGTTTTATTAAACGGACTCTTACTCTCTAGTGGCCAAGATAACCTTGGTGAATAATCACATTTCTCTTGTTGGAGGATACACCAATGAGACATGAAAAATATATTTCTTCATAGTAATTTTGAAAAAGTATATATGAATTAGTCATTAAAGTTTCAAATAATACAATCAAGTACAATTTATAGATTGCAAAAGATATTGTATGATTTGAAATATTCACCAAAATCTCAATTTATAAGATTTTCACAGGCAGTCACCTCGGTTTGGTTACACGGATGTATTACTAATTTTTTATTATTCTTCCGAAATACTAATGAAATAATGATTTTATTGATTATCTATGTATATGATGAATTACTGATATAATAATTAGAGAAAATAATACATTAAAAATCAATCAACTCAATGAATAATTTTAACACAATTTTGGATGAATGACCTATGGAGACAAATATTTTATTAAAATAGAAATATCTTATTCTACGAGAAGTATTATTCTGAAAAAGAAAAAATATGTATTTGATATCCTTATAGAGGTTGATCTTTTAGGTTCACTTTGATATAGCATATAAAATCAGTATAATTTATTATTTCCTAAATTTTTTGCAAGAGATTCACCTTGACTTATCTATTTACATACTTATATATATGAAAAAATCTTCAAAACATAAAATTTTTTTCATGGATCATAAACACCTACAATTAGCCTAGTATTCAAATTTAATTTGAGCACTAGCATTCATACGCCAAAAAGAGAACTATGATGAAATTTGTACTTTTCTTGAGGGCAACCTTTTCTGCTGAAAAATAAGAGAAAGATAATTATTTTAAGATTCAGTATGATAGCATAGTTCAGAGCAATGATAACAATTATTTGTAAGATACTTTAAATATGACACCTTCTTGAGGAGATCAAGTATACACTTTTTTATCATCATTTACTATGACAATTAGAGCATCTCCAACGAGCTAGCTATTTATTCACTTTAAACTATTTTAGCTAGCCAAACACAAAAAATCATCTCCAAGCTACTCTATATTCCACTCTTTATTTTTTTAATTTACTCAAATTGCTCAATAAATTTGGAGAGCCATTTGAGCTCTCTAGATTTACTCTCCATTTTTTTCTCTTTATCTCTATCTTTATATAAGTTTTGACTTTTTAAAAAATTATTAGAAGTTGAGTGTAAAATAGAGAGTGTGGTTGGAGTTTATTCTAAAAATTTGTTAGCTAAATTAGTAAATTTAATATTTAAATATATTTTGAATATCTATTTTATTAAGTATGGTTGGAGATACTCTTAAATAGCAAGACATATAATCTTCAATCCAATATTTTACGAATGAATGAAATATATCGAGACCAACAACTTTTTTTAAGAAAAAGATATAGGATGGTATCATTTCTATAATGTATATTTTAACAATATAGCAACCAACATAAATCTTTATGATGATTTTAAAAAAACATAACTTATATTCCTTTCTTATAATCTAATATTATAAACTTATATGCATCAGTTTGACGAGAAAGATAATTTTTATTTATTTATTTTATATTTATTGTTAAAGTTTTTGATGGGAATACACAACTTGTATATTGTAACCAGTTTTGCCTATTATATAAAAATATTGGTTGAATGACAGTTTGATATTGAGTGTTTATTTTATTTTTTCATTTCAACTTGTAAGAACATATAAATTAATAAAATAATACTAGAATTTCATATCCAATCCATTACTTTAATATAAATAAGAATTTATTTGATCAGATATACTTAAATATATAAGAATCTAAGAGGATACAATCATAAAAAATTTAGATATTTGATCACATTTATTGATGATTACTTATAGTATACATAAGTATTTGTATTTCATGTTATATCATATGTGTTTTATATATTTTCAGGCATTTCATAAAATGAAAAAAATCAATTTTATAAAACTATAAAAAAAATTAGAAGCAACAATGCATTAGAATATATTTTAGATAAATTTAATATTTATTATATAAATTATATAAATTATACATCAAATTTCTTGTGTTATCATACTAACATTGAATAAGGTGGCTAAAATAGAATATACACATCTAGTGGAAATGACTCGGATATTCTTAATTGGGATTAACATTCTAATATATTTTTGAGGATATATAATTCTAACCATAAATAACTTGATCAACTAGATGCTCTCATTTCTTCTTCTGCAACATGTGCATTTTGAGATAAAATATTATAAAGAGAGATTATTTAACTTACCTCCAAAAATATTTTTGAATATATATTTTGTCCACAATCTCTCACTAGGAATAGACAAGTTGATATCCAGAGCTTTCAAATATATCTTTCTTAGATATTATAACATTTAAAGATAATACTAATGTTTTCACCAATAACTAGTAAAATTTTATTAAGTACTAACATTATCTTTTTTTGAGCATGAAACATTTTTAAGTAAGCCTAAGTATAGTAAGAGTAAAAAAATATATATTTGAATTCATTTTCCTTACTACTCAATAGTCCTACTTGGACCTCCAACTAAGATTGAGATTCATTCATCATTTATGTCTAAACTTGTTGATTCACATTATGATTACCCTCATATGATGCTATCATATAAATCATCACATATAGATCTAATTAATTATGAAGACAATAAAAATTTTTCATGAAAAAAAAAAATTGAGACAAAATGACAAAGTAGTTATAAGTTTACTCCACTTTGGGATCATTATGAGTCGAAGATTGAGAAACTATACTACTTGAGCCTTAGAGTCCATACTAAGAGGAGACAAAAAACTTGCTTAGAGTATAGATGAGCCTATTGAGGAGTTAGGTGATCCTATAGGCAACCCTTCTAGTGATTATCTTCTGAACACTCTATAGAAAGAACTAACAAGTTGTAAGCAGCACTTGATCTCATATGTACTTTCATATACATATTTTTTACCTATTTTTTACTTCATTTACTACTTATCTTGATTGTCCTAGGATATCAAAATTTTCTTTTGAGATATTATCTCACCCAAGATTATATTAGATCATGTATGAAGAGATGCAAACCCTATACACCAATGAGACATATAAACTTGTACCATGACCTACCTAAAAATTTGTTACTAATTATAAGTGATCATAACTATCAACATAGATCAAGATGAAATGATAAATCACCTTCATTAAAGACTTTTAGTGAGAAAATTGACTCAAATATTTAATATAAACTATCAAGAAATTTTCTCTCTATTGAATTTTATGTCACAACATAATATTACATATAATCACACTCAATGATCAAAGTAATTGGGATTGAGATAAAAATGTCAATTGAACCATGGTAGGCTGGCATAGCCTAAATTATGGTGGCTCAATCATGTCTCATACCATTCTAGGCATGACACAATTTCTTCAACTAAGTCATGTCGTGCTACCACGAAACCAATGGAGATAGTCCTAACATAGTCCGATGGTCCGACTAGGGTAATTGGTCATGTTTGATCGTGCTTGGTCGGGTCAGGTTGGGTTGGGCTAATGCTGGTTGTGCTACTCTATCGGACCCATCTTAGTTATGCAGCAATGCAGGGCTTCGGGTCACTAGTCACAGGTGCAGTCAATAATAGAGGCAAAAGGAGCAAGGTTTTCTTTAATTAAAATAAAATAAAATTTTAATCTTTTATGTTTCTTTAATTTTAATTACATAAGTTATTAATTATTATATTATATTAATAATATATAATATAAATAAAAAAATTCCTTTAAAAATTAAATTTAAACTATACTAACATAAAAAAAAATAAATTACAGATTACAATACATAAATCTTTGAAAATATAAATAAAATAAAATACAAAAAAATTTAAATAAAAATTTTAGTTTGTAGGGTTCGAATCATCAAAGCTCGTATTCTTGGCAATACCATCCTCATTTTTCATGTGTTTGCATTATTATCCAAATTAAGCTCTTTCATTTTATCTTGAAGATGAAAGAAATTCAACGATATTTAGTCAAAGTATGCCTCTCATATCTGAAATCAAATTTATGGTCACACACAAATAAATATTAGAGTGGGTTAGTAGATCACATATCATTTTAAATTATATAATAAAAATGAATTCATATGATTTTCATCAACTCAATATATCAAAATTCTTATTGATAATATATAATAAGATAGAGTGATAATCTATATATAAGTATCTCGATGGTTCACTCTTATTTTAGAGATCGCCCCATAATTTACCCCAAGCTAAATAATTCAAAAAATCATCTCTTAATATGATATGCATATATATACAAGGAGACCCACTAAAATTATAATACTTATTATCATAGTATTTAAATAAATTTTCTAATTATTCATAAAGTATACTTTTTAATTTTGTAGTTAGTTCATACATGTAAAATATAGTTTATATTATCTTCAACCCTTTTCACCATTATCCAAGAATCTATACACGCAATCAAAATAAATAGAGATTGAATGAATAACTAATATTTTAAATATTTCATTTTCATCTCAATGATTATGATACTAAAATCTGAGTATTCTCTATATATATTAAATATACTACTAATATTACATATATACCTAAATTCAACACATGTGATGATAATATACACAAACAAACACATATTTTTCCAATCTTTCAGTTTAATTGCTCAATCATTAATTCTACATTTGTATTATAATCATAATTAGTTATCATGTATTAGTAGCTAATATATTAATTAAATATGAGATATATATAATTCCAATAATATCTGACATTCATTTTGAATATTTTTTTAGGTCGCTGACTTACATAAAGTATCAAACTTTTATAATATGAAAGTATCTTAAGATATTTTAGTATATTTCTTATATGATCTAATTCGAGAGAAACTATTTCCATTCTTGCTTGTACTATTAAATTAATTATGTTAGACATATATCTAATTTGAAAAATCTCACATAAGGACTTATCTCTAATGGTTCTAACATATACAACATGAAGTATGCATAATTCAAACTTGTTATACTATTATATGAAACATTATCAAATATTATACTAAAAAATTTATTTTGAATCTCATATTTCCTAAATATGCATAATTCAAACTTAATACTTTTTTATTTAATTTCTACCTAAAACCAATAAAATAGGCAATCAAGATGATATATAATACCTTAAAAATTATTATAGAATATTTTCAAATTGACAAGTAATGGGTGACCGAACTAAGAATGCACAAATAAAAAATCATATGCACTCAATATCTATAAGAAAATATTATCATTAAAAAGAATATATTACATCCTACTCAATCCCTAATGAAGTTTTCTTCTATATCTTTCAATCCTGCAAAAATATATCATTCAAAGTAGAAAAAAAAAATTAAAATTGAATTTATCTTTCCAGACAACTCATAAAAAATAAACTAACAGACCTATATAAAATTAGAATGAAATAAAAAAATAATAAAAACTCAAGCTAAAAATAAATATATCTAATGACTTTCAAATAATAGTACTTAGCTACGATAATATTTTCATATTAAGAAAAAAAATTTAGTGAACATGACATGATTATCAATAATGTGACTATTAACTTATATGTCGATGATCCAAAAGATAGAAGTGAGAGTATCAGTAAAATAATCAATAATACTTAAAACAAATTAATGATTTACTACTATCTTAAAGACAAATTTTATATATTTATTTCTAGTAACTATAAGTCTAATAATGAATAAATTTTATGAGATTCCATGAACAACATTGATAGTTAATATGTATTTCTCAATACTATATAAAACTTTTGACTTCCTCTTTGGAAATAATTTCCAACAATTATATTTGATATGACTCATCTTCTTATAGTATATATAATGAACCAAAGCTCTACTCCAACAATCTATATGGTGATAATCTCTCTCCATATCATACCATTAAATTCTAATTCCTCCACAAAAAAGTTGGATAATTAGGATTATTTAAAACCCTAATTTTTTCTTGACCAAATTAGGATTTAATTCAATTTTTTTTTGATAAAGTCCTAATTAGGGTTTTTACCAAGAAAAGCATTGCCATCATTGGCTAGCCCTAATTAGGATTTCTACAAATAAAATTGTGGACAACATCACTTGACAATTGCCTGACATCGTGCTACCTCCATCACAATGTCAATTGTCGATGCATATCACAAACAATAGGTATGCGACTGTATTCCCATTGGCAAACAATGGGTGCGTCTCATCAGTGGAGCTTGTTTTCTACCCAGAAAAGCACCGCCACCATTTTCAGACCATCACCTAGCCCTAATTAAGGTTTCTACATAGAAAAGTATTGATAACATTGCCTGACCTTTGCGTAGCATCAATACACCTCTATTACTATTGTTGAAGCATGTCTATATTCCTGATGAAGCACAATTAGTGTGCCTCACAAGTATAGTTGTTTTATACAAATAAAACAAGTTTAAGGTTTGCTATTCTTCAAAGTAACACCTACAATTAGTCTCACATACTTCAAGACTTACAAGCATACCTATGATATCATGTTGAATTTCATGTCATAAAATATAACATAACATATAATTATACTAAATAATTAAATTATATATCAAATACTCTTATTTAATAAATAAAAATAATTAGGTTAGGCTATTGGTCGGATGGTACTATCAAGAGAATAAAATAAAAATATAAAAAAAAAACAAAGTAAAAACTACAACTCTCTAGTGACAAAGATGACCTATATATGAATTCGGATTTCAATAATAAAATCTCACATAAGTAAGATAAATCTACATGTAAAAAATATTTTTCTTAAAAATGACATTAAAGAGTTGTATATAGAACAATCACACGAATTTCAAGTAATATAATCATATATAATTTGAATATTAAAAAAGATATTATATGGCTTGAATCATACACTAAAAACTTGGTTTGCAATATATTTACAAATAATCATCTCATTTAATTTTCATAAAAGTTCTAATAATAAGATAATTTAATTTATTATTAATGAGGATGATATTCTAATTATGAAAAATAACGAGCTAAAGATCACCCAACTAAAGTAGTATATTTTTTATAGTATCAGACAAAGGACCTTATAAAATTCAAATATTTTTTTTCGTATAGAAATAACTTATTCTAGAAGAGACATTATTTTATCACAGAGGAAATATATATTTGATACTCTTATAAGTGTTAGACTTTTAGGTTGTATTCTAGTAAATACTTTTTATTAATATATTAATTTTACTTCTGATATAATGAATTAAGTTAATTCAACTACTTACAAGAAAATCATAGAAAAATTTAATTATTTAATTATTAACCAATTAGATATAACATATACAATCAATATAATTAATAATTTTATAGATTCTTCCTGACATATTCACATGGATGCAACTCTTTGCAAACTAAGATAAGAGAAAAGATTCATAATGTCAAAAATCTCTTTTAGTAATCACAATTATTTTTAGTTAACTGTGTATTCAAACTCGAGTTGAACAATATCTTCTGCTAAAAGGAGGCCTACAATAAATTTGTGTACTTTTCTTAAAGACAATATCATCTCCAAAAAAAAAGAGGTAAGCAATTATTTTAAAAATTAGTACAAAAATAAAGTTTAGGGTGAGGACAACTATTACTTACAAAATAATTTGAATTAAGCACCTACTAGATAAAATTGTATATTCATTTTTTTCTCTGACTATTATTTTATGTGATAGTCAAGCAGTGAAAAATATAATCAAAAATTTAATATTTAACAAACAGACAATACATAGATATAGACTAGTTCTTTCTCAGAAAAGAAAATTCAAGATGAAACTTTTAAAATATCATATATTCAAAGAACAAAGCACTCAACTAACATCTTTACACAGATCTTAGGGAGACATCTTACTTTTATTCCTTCGAATTTATTATTTTGAACTTGTACATGCTAATTTTATGAAATATATTATAATTTACAACCTAGAAAATATAGAAGAATATGTGTCTTCACTAAATTTGAATGAGTACAAGGTCCTCTTTAATAAGAAGAGAAATTACAATAAAAAAGAGAAAAAATAAATCCTTTCTAAGTGACAACTGCCAATCTTTATCTATCTATATTTATATAATAAATAAGATTTCTAATACTTATAATAATAAAAGTTATCAATAACTGCCAGTCAAATTTTTAATAGCTATCAATCTTTATTTTCATAATTCACAGCTAACATTGCCTATCATAATTGACCGAATTTCCAATGGACCCCCAAAGCAAACCTGCTAACAAGTTAATCAAATTGTTTCTTGTATAGTCCCTTAGTTAACATACCAGCAATTTGTTCAGTTATTAGAAGATATGGTATGTATATTATGTCAACATCAGGCTTCTTGATGAAATGTGTATCCACTTCTATATGTTTTGTCTAATCATGCAAGATTGAATTATGAGCTATAAACAATGTGGCCTTGTTATGATAGGTTTCCCCCAATGGGAGCATTTTACCTCTTCAAGTATTCTTTTGATCCACAATACCTCATATATTCCATAAGAAACAGCTCTAAACTCTATCTCTGCACTACTTCTAGCCATCATATTTTGTTTTTTGCTCTATCATGTAGCCAAGGATTAAAATATTAATTTCTGTGAATATATTAGTACTTATATTTTACGAACATATCAGATATATTAAAGATATATCGATATGTATTTATACATAAACATCGATCAAGAATAAATATATCAGTTTTGCTAGATATATCGATACTTAGAATTTGAAAATATTTTGAAAAGATATATCACTGAATATATCAAAATTTTGTATCACTGCATGTAACTAGGTTTTCCCCATTGAAAGAACAATAATCAGAAGTAGATCGGTGGCAAATGCCCTCCCCCCTTCAAAAAATCACCCAAGTGCTCATTGAAATATTATATTCCATTGTCAAAGCGCAAAATATAAATTTTTTTTTAAAATTGATTTTTGATTATAGTGTAAAAATTTTTGAAAAACTTTTTCACTTCAAATATTTTGCTCATCAAATAAACTCAACACAAACATGTATGATCGTCAATAAATGTAACAAATCATCTTTATTCATAAAAAATAGTGATTTTAAAAGAACCTCAAACATACCTATAAATTAAATAAAAAAATTTAGAAGCTTGGATGAAAGAACAATGATTTTTGTTGTCAAAATGCAACTTTCACATTGAAGCGAAGAACAATTCATTCCTTTAAATAATTTTGAAAATGAATATTTCAAATATGAAAAATTAGGACGCCCTAATCTAAGATGTCATAACATAATTTGGTCAATCACTAAAGTTCTGACCTTTTTTATTACTAATATAGACTTCATTATAGTAAAGACCTTAATTCAACCTAGCATGCTCAATCATCATCCTCAAGTGATAGTCCTAATATTCACAGTGTGGTTTAAAGAAAGTAATACGATAATTAGAATCTTTAGATAGTTTACTAACAAACAAAAGATTACAAGCTAATTTAGGAACATGAACAAAATTGAAATTAAATTTATCAGTCAATTTAATAAGATACTTTCCTACATTAGGTGAAAAACTACCATCCACTATTCTAAATTTTTTTCATTGCCAGAATAAAAAAAATATGTATAAAATAAATAAGAAAAAATGAGTCATTTGATCAAACTCCAAAATTTATAATCCATGGAGTGGAATTTCGACAAAAAAGGACTTTAGGCTTTCTACCTATTTGTGCCAAAGAAACACTAAGAATATCAGTTGAGAAATTGGATTTTATCAGCTTTAAGAGGTGATCAAATTGCTCTTTGTTGAAGGGACCTGAGTCAATTTTATTGATAGTAGGAACCCTACAGTTGCTCCTCTCCTTGCTTAATGCTTTTCTAGTTGGCAGATTTGTCATGAATTTTCCAGCATGTTACACGAGTATGGCTTGGTTCGTTGCAAAAATCACATCTGATCTGTGGCTTCTCAACACCCTTGTGGTGATAATTTATAACCTTGTAGGCAGCTGCATCAGTAATCAAGGTAGAGTTTTCAATTGACTCAAAAAAAACTTCCTTTCCAAGCATGACACTCCTTTGGCTTTCTTCCCTTCTAACTTCAGCAAAACCTTAACCAATGGATGGGAGAGGATGTCTGCCAATGATCCTTCCTCACACTTCATCGAACTCGATTTTAAGGCCAGCAAGAAATATGTAAATGAGGCAGTCTTCCACAGTTTTCATGTGGTGGTCGCAATCATCAACAGACTTCCATTCATATCTGTTGAAGAGATCAAGGTATTGCCAGAATCTCTTCAATGAATTGAAGTAATTGGTGACAGATTCATCTCCGTCGAATTTCTCCCAACTTTAAATTCAACTCAAACAATTGAGATTGATTACCCAGGTCAGAGTACATCTGACTCACATTGTCCCACAATTCTTTTGCAGCAGGATGGCACATGTGGTTGGAACTGATATTCCTCATACATGGAATTGACCGGCCATGTATAAACCATGGAGTTTTCAGCACCCCAAGAGGCATACAATGGATCATCTGCTGCAGGAGCCTTCTTTTCCCTAAGGATGTAGTCAATTTTTCTTTGCCGCAGAAATGCAACTGGACAGATAGAGACCAACAAAGGAAGTTACCACCATTTAGACGAATGGTAGTGATTTGGACAAAATGAGTACTGGAATGACTTGCGGTCTCATAAGCTTTCATTGGAATGGGCATGGAACAAGTTGGAGAGGTTTCTGATGTGACTTCAGTCATGGATGACAATTTCGGGATAGCAGAATGAAAAAAATTAAGGTTTCAAACACGTTTGCAGAATCTTTCTTTGATACCAACCTTGAAAAGATGGAAAAATATATGCCTTCGCGAAATCTGGATGAGTACAAGATCACCTTTAATAAGGTGAGGGATTACAATAAAATAAAAACAATCACAAATCCTTTCTAAGTGATAACTACCAATCTTTGACTATCTATATTTATATAATTGAAATAATTTTTTTTACTTATAACAAAAAATTTATTGAAAACTGTCACTCTAATTATTGATAAGTCATTCTTTATTTACATAATTGATAGTCATCAATCATTGACTATATAATTAAATTATCAAATAACAATCAGGCTAGATATTACCTATAATGTTAATATTGTTAGTCACTTCTATTACTTATGATTGATAGCTGACAGCTAAATAATTTATAGGCTAGTCTTTATTTACATAATTGATTGTTGCTAATCATTGGCTATCATAATTGACAAAATTTCTAATATTTTTTTCCTTTAACTTAATGTTATGAAGTTTACACATCAACTTAATAGGAAATATTATAATTTACAATTATATCCTTATGTTTTATATTATTTTTTTTATCGTTATATTGGTATTGATAGGAGCGCCCAACATGTAAGCTACCCCAATCCACTGTGTGTTGTTTTGTTATCGAGATTTATTGAAATTATATTTTAAATTTAATTAAAATTTTATAATCATAAATAAAATAAGTGCACTCAAAATTCTTGGATGCATTTTAAAAATTTTTTTTGATCCTAATATGACATGATGCACATCAATTAACTCACCATTTAATCTAAGTATAGATATATCCAAAAAAATTAGTTTATCAATTAATTCTACCAAATACAAGAGAATTATAAGAAAATTAAATTATCTAATAATAATCAGACTTGATAATACCTATGATGTTAATATTATTGGTCACTTCCTATATTCTCTTAGACAATCTTATATAAACATAATTCTAAGGATGCTTAAGTATGTAAAGAACTCAAAAATGTGAGATTATTATCAAATATTGCAAGCATATTAAAGTAAAGACATACTCAAATTCTAATTAAGCGATAACAATTACAAAAATGAAATCTATAATAAAATTTTATACTTTTTTTGGCATTAATTTTGTTTCCTATAAAAATATAAAATATACTATTATTTTCAAAACCAGCATAGAGATAAAATACAAAATTATAACATTGATTATTTATGAGCTTCAGTAAATCAGTCACATCCTAGATGAGTTATGCTTACTAATTCATAGAACAATAATAATTTACTGTGACAACCAAACAACACATACTATTGTTGCCAACCATATATTCTATGAGTTGACAAAACAAAGTAAAATTGATAATTACTTCATGTGAGAAAATTCTAGTATAGTTCAATAAATATTATCTAGATACACACTAGAAAGCAAATCACATATAATTTTATGATGACTCTCAGAGAAACTAAAATTTTTTTTTCTCTTTCAAGTTGAGTTTATCTAACATGAATACATCAACTTGAATAGAGATGTTGATGTTTAGTTTAGAGCATAGATTGATTTCTTTTTGTTTGTTTAGGTTTTTTTTTATTATTACATTATTTGAAATTAATTGATATATGGACTACCTCAAGTCATATATATATATATGATGTGTGTGTGTGTGATTGCATTTTGATTTGTTTACAGAATAAAAAAAGTTTTTTTCTACTCTCCTTTTTTCTTTTTTTTCTCTCACTACATACTCACAAAAAAAACTAGGGCTGATATCCCTAATTCTACCAATTTAAACAATTATAAATAAAAAATAAAAGATTGAGATATCATATAGGGTGAACAGTTCATCCATAACATAACAATCAAAAAAAAAAACCTCAACAAAAGTATTTATGAAAACATACAAGATTCTAATGCATTCTTGAACAACCATGATATGGTTGCCACATAAGCAATAAAACATTATAAAACAATTAAGAATAAAAATTACCTGGATACAATCTGATCAGGCATTTGAGCATACGAAACAGCAAGAATAACATGCAGTAAATCTCTATCAAAATTAACTTGGGTGGCTGTCAATGGGTTGGCAGTAGGTTTTGCCCCAATTGGCAGAGCTGACATTGGGGCCTGTGGACCACCACCAATTCGATATACTTTCACATCATCAAAATCAGAAATATTTGAATGAGGTGAAAGATCATTAAAAATACCATAATAATATTCCTGAAAGAAGAAAATAATGATTAAAAAATACATCTTTATCTATAGGGAACAGAGAAGCTGATGGTTATTACCAGAAATCGAATACAATTTTTTACACTACTCCAATCCCTTTCGAATCATTCATTAATAACAAGATTGTAGTGCTAAGCAATAAAAAACTCAATGCCCAACAATAGGACAGCAAAAAATGAAGGAAGAGACGTGAAAAGAAAAATTCAGAATGAGCATGTATTTGTGTACTTTTGAGGACAACAATGTTTTCTACTAATTTTAATCTTTGTACTGACATTGTGGAGGGTCAATCCAATGGTGCCGAAAGTAGGAAGTTCCAATCAATTATACGTGACATGTACATATTGTGGGTTCATTTTTTTTTTCAAATTGAGAAACATGCTATTTGATTTTAATATAATATAAGAACCAAAATATTATTTTTACTCATCATATAATTTGGTAGCACAAGTGCTATCAATTTAGACATTACTAGACTGCAACATGCTACTAAATATATCTGATTATGAAAATCACTCATCTCATATCCATTGTGATGTCAAATGATATGTTACTTGCACATAATACAAATTACAAACAAGGAGATAACCTCTACAAAATTTGAATATGAAAAAAAAAACAATAAAATATCATAAAAAATATTCTTGAAATCAACATTGTGAGATAAATTTTTATTAGAGGGAAAAAAATTAGCAGGAAGCACAAGAATATGCATCATTGATTATACAATCTAAATTCCTTTACAAAGTTTAATTGGATCCCGATTTATGCTTAAATTCATTACAAAATACAAAGTCATAATAACTAATATATATGAACAATTTGATCGAACATACTACAATGTACTAAGATTCAAGCTTCTCGATTAATGACAAGAATGAGAAAAAGAAAAATAAAAACAACAATAAAAATAAGAAAAATAAGAACGAAATAAAAATGAAAAAAAAATCAATTAAACAAGATGAAAGTTATACAAAGAAATATTAGTATGTAATATTTATTAATTAATCAATTATATGAAGAGTAGGGAATTATAGATAAAAAACAATCATGATGACACCACAAAATAATAGAGACATAGAAAGGTTGAACAAACCTTTGATGAAGAAGATGAGATATAAGAGAAGCTGGAAAACTTGAAGCTGGAGTTCTAGGCAGAAGTAATCATCATAGTATGTTACCTAAACAATCACTCTCACTTCAGCAATGAAGGATCAAATACCTTTCGAGATATTGCATGGGAGGAAGCCGATGGTAGCCAATCGTTGGGTCTTTGGGTGTGATACGTAGGCTCATACACCAAAAAAATAAGAAACAAATTGGACTTCAAATCAATGAAGTATAATTTTCTTGGCTACAAAAGATATGTCGAAGGTTACGAGCATTGAGACCCAAAAACAAAAATAATTATTTATAGCAGAGACATGTTCAGAGACTACAATAGTGAGTCTTGGGAAGTCACGATAATATTACTGATAAAGTAGAATAATGACATAAAAATAATGAATCACAAAATCTTTTTGTAGCAACATCACAAATAGAGCCGTGAAGTTATTCAACTAGTGGCACAGATTCTCCTAACAAAGAAGCAGAGCAAACAAGAATTGAAAACTCTATTGAGAGTGAAGCAATTGAGACAGAACCTATATTGAGAAGGTCTACACAAGTTAGAAATTTTCTTGTAAAATATGTGATAGTGTGTTATGCTCTTCATGATATAGAAGATGAGTCAAGCACTATGATAGAAGCAAAAGACATTGGAAAGTCAATTTAGCGACCATTCTAAGGAAGAGGAACTATAGTCATTGGATGAAAACAATATTATGGAACCTTGTGAAGTCGTGCTTAAACCAAAAGAAAAACAAAAAATAGTGAATGTCAAAAATTCAAAATAGCTGATGCATTCCAAAGAAAAGGGATACAATAATCGAATAAAAATAATATTTTGGAACTTTATGAAGTTGCCCTCAAATTGGAAAAAAAATTAAAAGATAGTGAGTGTCAAAAATCCAAAATAGTAAGATCATTACAAGGAATAGAAATTATAATAATTGAAGAAAAGAAACAATTGGAAATCATATGAAGTTATTCTCAAACCAAAAAAAATCTGAAAATAGTGGTGCCAAAAATACAAAGTAGTGAGAATATAACAAGGAAGAAGAAGTGCATCCTTTAGAAAAGAGTAATATTTAAAAACCCTATGAAATAGCCCTTGAGTTGAAAAAAATCCAAAAATAGTGTGCTAGAAATTCAAAGGCAATGGATACAAAAAAGTTTTAGTGGTACAAAACTAAGATTGGAAAAAAAAAGAAAATAAATAATATATGTTCGTCAAGTGAGAAAATGTTAAGAATGACTCATACTTTTAGTGGTACAAAACTAATGCAAAATAAAAATTTACAAAAAATTAATATTTAAGCATCAATCCACAAACTCAAAATAATATAAATGAGTAAATCAAAATCCAATATCAGACATCAGTGTCTCAGCCCGTCAATCGTCAACGTCATCAATGGTCAAAGTATCATCAATATCAATATCACACGAATCATCATCAGTAATCAACTCATCTGCTTTTGTTGTAGTCTCAGTACCATCCTAGATGCTCAAGCTCGAATCCTCTCAATCCTTCATGCATGTTAAAGCCTCAACAATATATAACTATAATCTTGATCTCGTATCCGAAATAATTTTCACTACAACAAAAAAAATAAACTCTGATGATGTGCTCGACACTAGAGGAGTTAATAGATCCAGTGTCATCTTAGATAAAACGGGATAGATGGACTCGTATAAATTTTACCACTATAATATATCAATATTCTTTGATATAAAATGTGATAGGATTTAACAGTAATCAGTATCTAAGTACCGAGATAGCTCACTCCTATTCAATAGTCCACCTCGTCATTTTCCTCTTGCTACATGAATAGAAAAGTCATCATCTTTGAATATGATATTCATGTCTATAATTGGAGCCTCACTATTAGCATCATACCTAGTAACATAGTATATAAGTATCTCAATCAACTTCTCATAAATTAACCTTTCAAGTAGGTCTTCCTGAATCATGTACTAGGAAATGTATGTCAAAATACTCTACTTCTTCCACATTAACCCTAGTGTACATGCACGCAACTAGACAATAAAAAGACGATATGATGAATCAGTACTTTAAGTACTTGTTTACTATCTATACAATTATATTGCTAAGTATCGGGTCATCTTGATACTTCCTAAGAATACTACTAATATTGAAATATGTACCTAAATATAATACAAGTTGTGAAAGTATAAATTGAGAAACACGTGTTTATCATATCATAAAAAATCTAAAAATTTTCATAAATAAAATTCTTATAGTTCAGTCAGTGTCATCAATAATAAGTTCGTCACTCTTATTATTGACATAGTCATATTTTATATGTTCATATCCAACACATACCTCCAATATCAGGTATATATAATTCCAATTGTGTCTCACATCCGATTAGAATTTCTTCTTCCGGAGACCCTCGGACAGACAGAGACTACGAAACTCATATTTTCTGAGTCATACGAATATATTTTAGTAAGTTATATATGTTTTTTATAACGAGGGCACACACCTTCATCCCCGCTTGAACTATCAGGTTAATGACGTGACACATATATCTAACGTGAAAAATATCTCCTAATGATTCATCTATAATACTCCTAACAAACATGTTAATCACTACTTTATTATTAGATACATTATCAAATATGTACTAATATTTTATTTTAAATTTTATATTCTCTAAAAATTTTTATCAAATACGCATAAATAGAGGTGTCAAACGGGTCGTGACAAGATGGCTCAACCCCTTTTTAGTGAGCACGACCATGCTTCCATGTTGGGTCATGCACGGCACGGTTACTATCTCGTGTCGTGCCTGGCCTGGCACGGCTGGTTATTTTACAGTGTCGGATCATGCCTTACGGGCCGGTTTAAAAAAATTAATTTTTTTTTGTTTTTAATATTTATGTATTTATAAAATATATATTATATTAAATAATATTTAAAATTTTTTAAATTATAACTTGAAAATTGTTGAATAGTTATAAAGTTTAATTGTATTAATTATGTTTTAATAAATTTAGATTATAATTTATTAGAATTAAATTATAGAACATTTAATAATATTTTTAAATACAAAAATAAATTAAACACAATTTTTAAAAAAAAAATTATAAAGTCACAAAACCAAACACAACCCAAACGTCCAATCGGTCAATCCCAAACTAAAACAAATACAACGTAACGTAAATAAAAAAACATACAAAACAAAACATCGAAATAGATGTGTCAAACGGGATGAGATGGGCCGGCCCGGCCCGTTTTTTAGGGCACGATCGTGCTTCCGTGCTGGGCCGGGCAAGGCACGGTTATTGTACCATGCCCGGCCCGGCACGGTTTAAAAAACCCGGGCCCATCACGGCCCGCAGGCACGGCGGGTCGTGCCGTGCCTTGTCCGCTCAGGCTTGCCTGTCCGAGCGGTTCGGGATACGGGGGACCGCGGGTCGGGTCGAATCAGACATGACTCGCTGTCTTTTTTGCAGGAGGAGCATCATGGGGTCGGGCTCACGGGACACCCGGCATGGGATAAACCCGTGCCGGTTTGCCGTGCCGCGGGCCGAACCATGCCAGGCCAGGCACAGCACGGGCCAGGCCAGGCACGGCACGGGCACGGAATTTTTCCGTGCCAGGCCGGCCCAGGCACGGCTGAACCGTGTCGTGCCTCGTGCAGGGCCGTGCCAGCCCGGCCCTGTTGACACCTCTACATCGAAATCAAAAATCAGAATCAAGAATAACACAAATCAAACCGTGAGGCATTAAAATCAAGTGGCAATGACATGTGGCGTAGCAACGGGCAACCTCATCAATCACCATCAGCATATCAAGATCATCATCAACCATAATATCAAAATGACTATCATATGAATCATCATTATCAGTAATCAACTTCTCCGCTTTCGTTGTGGCTGTAATCCCTATCCCAGCATGATCATGGATGTTAAACATTGAATCTTCTCAGTCCTTAATGCATTCTAAGACCTCAATAATATCTGAACATAATCTCAATCTCTAGTCCAAAATCACATTCACTGCAACAAAAAAAGTAGACTCTGATGCTACGCTTAACATCGGATGAGTCAGTAAATCCCGTGTCATCCTAGATAACACGGGAAAGATAGACTCATATAATTTTCACTACTATAATATATCAAGATTCTTTGTATCAAAATATGATAGGATATCAGTATCTAAGTACCGAGAAAACTAGCTCATATGTGACGGTCCACCCCATTGTTTCCTCCTTGCTAAACAAATAGAAAAATCATCATCTCCGAAGATGGTATATATGTTCATACTCACAGTCTCACTACTACTACCACCATACATAGTATCATAGTATATGAAAAGGTCAGTCAGCTTCTCATGAATGAAACCTTCAGGTTGGACTTCCAGGTTCATTCACGAGAAAATGTAGGTCAAAACACTATCTACTCATTCCACCTTAACTCTGTGATCCATGCATGCAGCGAGTCAATAAAGAGAAGGAGTGGTGGACTAGTACTTTAAGTATTTGGTTTTCATCTCTGCAACCATATGACTAAGTGGCAGGTCAGCTTAATACTTCCAAAAAATGCTACTAAATTACATATGCATATGAGTACAATGCAAGTCGTAAGAGTATAAACTGACGAACACATATTCATCATATCATAAAAAATCTTCAGGAATTTCATAAATAAAATTATTGTAGTCTATTCAGTACCGTCAATAATAAGTTCGTCACTCTTACTATTGACGTAGTCGGATATCACATGTTTGTATCCAACACATAACTCCAACATCAGATACGTATAATTCCAACGATGTCTCATATCCAATTAGAATTACTTCTTCTTAAGATTCGCAGACAAACAGAGACTACCAAACTTCTATTGTCTGCGAGATGTGCGAATATATTTTAGTATATTACGTATATTATCCAACACGAGAAATTACACATTCATACCTGCTTGTACTATCAGGTTAATCACTTGACACATGCGTCTGACATGAAAAATCTCTCCTAATGGTGCGTCTATAATATTCCTAACAAACATGTTAATCGCTACTCCATTATTAGATACATTATCGAATGTGATACTAAAAATTTTATTTTAAAATTGATATTGTCTAAAGATTTTCATCATATAGTCAAAAATGGTCAGACAATCATGAAGATAGAGAATCTCAGAGAATCCTAAATTTTTTTTAATCATTGTCCATTTAAAATCTACATAGTGAGTGATAAGACATACATAAGATGAATCATTGTGACTTATCAAGATATCAGACGTCACAGACACCACTCTACTATTTTTCATAAATTAATTAATTATTATTTATTTTCTAACTTATAAAATTTTAGTATGTCATTCCTAGATATATACCTAGGAATCCTACGATAAGTAGGCTGAAAATATGTTTGTATGTTGCTCACTACCCTTGAATTTTCTAAAAATCTGATCGGAAAACTCATCAATATAATAAGTTTGGTCATATCTTCCATATCCAACTTATTGTGGTATAGAAGAGAGTAAACTTTGAAACTGAATTTAATCATGTCTCAAAAAATATACTGCTAAGTTGGGTTTGTCTAAGATCTAATGCACCATATTTTTTGGGGTATTTTTCGACATGTCTATTAAGGTGCCTAGTCACAAACGAGCTCTTATAAGTTAAATTTCTCATACAATATTTGTACTTTGTCATTTCTTCTTCTTCACCCTTAATATTTTTTTTTGTTTTATTATATTAAAATAAGTCCAACTATAGAAATTCTCCTAGTCTTTGTTTTTTAAAAGTTTAGGTTGAGATGACTGAGAAACCAAAGTTTCAGCAGCCTCGGACCTTTGTGTAAGATTTTTATTTTCTAAATTTAAATATATTTCATTAGTATTAGTCATTTTTTTTGGTTTTTTTAGTCATGAGGTAGAGCCTAGATGATAGAATTAGATTAAAAATTAGAAACTAGAGAATAGAGACTAGAGAGAGAGAAAAAAGAAAGAAAGTAAACAAAAATACTAATTATTTTTAATTTTAATTAAGTTAAAAATTTCAGTTAAATAATAAACAAAAATTAAAAATATTCGTAAAACAGTAAGGTAGATCACGTGCACTATACTCCACACCAAGATTCAAACTTCCAAAGTCGAGCCCGAGTTACAAGTCCCAAAAAGACGAGTCAAATGATGAAACCTCAATAAAGAGAAGAGATATGAGAGAGATTTGAGAGAGAGAATATAAATTTTGAAAAACATAAAAATTATAGGGAGGGTTTATAGATTAAATGAATGTTTTTTAAAAAAAAATAATTTTTATGTATTTTTTTAATTTTTTATTGATAATTAGATGGCAGAATCATGAGAACCGTCGGATTCTGCCGCTTAGCCATTAGAGACAAAATCCAATGACTAAAATTTAAATTATTATATATTTTTTTTAATATCGTACCGTTGGGAGGGATTGGGGCGGGCCCGCGGATCGAGTTGGAAGGGGACCGGGCTGTTTTTGGATTTGGACCCGTGCTTGGGTGGTTTTCGGATGGCTGTGCTGTCATGCCACTGGATGGGACCGTGGGTCTATGTCTCGAGTCATGCCGAGTTACCAAGCCAACAAGCCACGAAACCGTGTCGGGCCAGGCCGACACGAGGCCCAGTTGACCTCGGCACGATCGGTGTCGTGGACAAGCACGGCACATGCACAGGCATGAGAAATTCTCATGTCAGGCCAGCCCAGGCATGGCCGAATCATGTCATGCCTCGTGTCGGACCAGGTTGGCCCGGCCAGGTTAACACATCTACTCAAAAATGGCTAAGTCATCATGAGGAATAAAAAATCTCAAAGAATCCTAATATTTTTTTATTTAATGTCCATTTAAAATTTAAATAGTAGACAGTGAGACATGCATAAGATGTATCGTTGTGTCTAGTCAAGATATCAAACAACGCGGACACTACTCGACTATTTTCCCTAAATTTATTAATTATTATTTATTTTTCTAATTTATAATATTTTAGAATGTCATTCCTAGATGTAGACATAGGAATCCTAAGATATGCAAGCTAAAAATATGTCTACATGATACTAACTACTCTTAGATCTTCCGAAAATCTAATCAGGAAACTTATCGTGGTGATCAGTTTGGTCATGTCTTCTCTCTCTAACACGTGATATATAAATGGGATAAATTTTGAGGCTGAACTAAATTCAGCCTCAAAAAACTCATCGTTGAGTTGGGTTTGTCTATGATTTAATGTACCATATTTTTTAGTGTATAGTTTAGCATACCTCTTAGAGTATCCAGTCCTACACAAACTCTTACATGTTAATATTTTTTTTATAATATTTATATTATGTCGATTCTTCATCTGCACCCCTAATATTTTTTTTTATTATTATATTGAAATGAGTCAAAAGTACTAAAGTTCTAGTTATATTTGGGTCGAAGCTAGCGAATAAACCAAAATTTTGGCAGCCGCGAACCTTTCCATAAAATTTTCATTATCTAAATTATAATTAATTTTATTTTCATAATTAAAATTACTATTTATCATTTTTTTTATTTTTAATTTTTTAGATTCAACTTTAGAGGTAGGATTATGAGGGAGAGAGATACTAGACTAAAGAGAAGATGATTTTAAATTAAAAACTTTAAAACATAAAATACTAATTAATAAAAAAAATACATGTGGGTCATAATGCGTAAACTTTAGCTTTTTTATGTCCCCACTGCACGCACACTATAATCTACACCACAGCACACCTGAGTCCTGAAAATCAAAATGGCAAAGCCCAAATGTGGAAAACTCAAAACCAAATTCAAGAACCGGAGAGAAAAATAATTAAAGAGAGAAAAATATATTTTGAAAACATAAAACTTAAAATGAGATGAGAAATTTTATAAATAAAAAAACATAATTTAAAAAAAATAATAATATTTTTTGTTGATTTTTTTTAATTTTTTAATATTTAAAAAAGAGCAGAATCCTAAGGGTCATTGGGTTCTGCCCAAAAGCAGTTGGAGGCGAAATCTAATAGCTTAGATTTGAGTTTTAAAATTTTTTTTACCATTGAATCAGTTCAACCGTCAAACCGACCTGAACAGCCCAAATTTCCAGAAGCTTCGAATTCTGAAACAAATGAATGAGGTTGCAGAAAAAGATCGAGGGTAAGGTTAT
Source organism: Sapria himalayana (assembly GCA_029783825.1). Classification (NCBI taxonomy): domain Eukaryota; kingdom Viridiplantae; phylum Streptophyta; class Magnoliopsida; order Malpighiales; family Rafflesiaceae; genus Sapria; species Sapria himalayana. The sequence continues at coordinate 1,173,751 of JAREIK010002205.1, forward strand.
GAGGATGGCCGGCTGGGTCGGAGCACCGCTGGGTTCTAGCCAAGATACCGTGCCCACGGGCCATTCTATTGGGGGATGCTTGGCCCGGGACATGGCCTGATTGGCCTGGGCAGGCATGGCATGAGCCATGCCGTGAACATGCCCAGCATGGGCACGGGCACGGGTCATTCCCATGTCTTGACGGGCCATGCAAGACCAAGTCAGGTCATGCCTCGGGCCGAGCCCGGGCCGCCCGGCCTGTTTGACACCTCTAGCATGAATCAAACAGAAAAATAAAAACATGAAAATTTGACACACGAAAACTTGAATAGCATGTTTGCATATTATAACACTGAGTATGAAATAAGTTGTATGTAAGCTCCGGGGATAAACATAAATATTATTTTCAGAGATAATTTTTTTATTCAATTAGCTAGATATAAATGACAATGTAGTTTATCAAATAGAAACGAGTTATCTCAATACTTAGATATTAATTATTATTTCATCTTATCATATAATAATAATAATAATTTGAATATTTTGAGTTGATAAAAATTATATGAATCTATATATCTCATGATATCTAAGATGAAACGTGATCAATTGACCCCTCCAACATCTAGCATAGCATCGAAATCTATTTTTTTATAGCTATAAATATTACTTCAAATAAGAGATCTGGACTACGACATGATATCATAAAAATATTTAAATGCTTGAAGAACTGGAAAGATTAAAAGTTAAATATTTAGGATAAAACAAAAGAATTGTTGACGGATAATGACTCACAAGTAAAGGTGTCAAACGAGCTGGGCAACCTTGGCCAGGCCTGAAGCCCAACATGGCATGATCCAGGACCATGCTTGGGCCCGGGCCGGGCAAACCCTTCGGCACTATTCATGTTGTTTTGTGCAGAGGGTCTTAGGCCCACATGTCGTGTCAGACACAACTCTTGTGTCTGGCACATAGGCACGACATGGGTGACAATGCGCCAAGCAATACACGACGACCGACACAACGATGCCTGATGGGCGACAGCACGGCATGCCTGGCATGCAACAGCTTGGCATGCTCGATGAGTGACAACTCAACAAGCCCGAGAGGTGATGATGGCGCGGTGGGGCCAACCCTAATTTCCCCAACTTTATCTTAACTTAAAACAAGTCCAACCCGAACTAGCCTGAACTCGGGCTAATTACGAGTTGTGGGCCATGTCGGACCCGCCCTCAAGTGAACTGTACCATTCAATGCATGACATGGTACTGTAACATGTCATTCATGGCACGAGATGCGTGCCCGTATGAGCCTAAAAAAAAGAGTCGGGCCGGCCCGATCTAACCCGTTTGATATTTGTACTCACAAGACATCAAGAATATTAAGATTACTACTAGCACTAGCTTCAAGATCATAGATAATCATAATTTGCATTTATATCATTATACTAGTACTACATACATGAACTGATCATAACTATTAGAAGAATCACATGTAAAATGTAATGTATATTTTTTTATTTATGTTTCTACTTATATATTATATTTATGATTTTATGTTAATGAGTAATTTCTTATTTATGTTTTTTTCATTTTTTTTAAGTTTGTTACTCAGAATCTTAGATTATATATGTTTTTTCATATAATATCTTGAGCTGAATGTAAAAATTTTTTTTTTGGTTTAATTCAATCAAATTTATAGTTCAGTATAATTTTTATTATTTTGATATTTAATTTTTATAATTAAAATAAATTTAATATTTCAAAAAATTTTAATTTGGCCTTTCGGCCGCATATAACTAGCACATATGTTGCACGGACACGGAGATACGACACGGCAGGATACGGAGACATGACAAATTCTAAAAAACTAGAATACGGATACGACTAGGATACGTCATGATAAAAAAAATAAAATTAAAAATAAAAATTATTAATTATAAATATTATGTATTTTAAAATAATTTAAAATACTGTATTTTAAAATAATGTAAAAAAAATTTAAACATTATAACACACCCCCCCCCCCCCCACCCTCCCTTTACAGTTTCGATTTTCGAACTCTCCCTCCTCCCGATACAAATTCCAAAACCCCCCTTCCCTTTATAGAATTAGGTTACCTTAGGTATTGTCGGCGTCTCGGCGGTGTGCTCCTCCCCTCCCCGTTTGACGCAATGACAATTGACAACTATTTCTCACAATCGGCTTGTCGGCAACTCACTGTCGGCGGTGTGCTCCTCAATTTGTTGGAGATGTAAGAGTAATAGTTAATATATAGTATATTTCCAACGCGTTAGAATCGTAAAAATGCATCAGTTGGTAAACGACGTGTCAGTAGGTAAACGATGCGTCTGTTGTTAACGACGACTGTTTTCGAACAATGCGTTGGATATGTCTCTGACGCGTATTCGATACACCACGTGGCGTATCGGACACGTGTCTGACCCGTGTCCGACCCGTGTCGTCGTGTCCACGTGTCGGCGACACGGCAGTTCCTAGGCGTATCCGTGCAACATAGACTAGCACGACCCGATACTACCTGGAATTGACCCGAGACAACCAGGCAGAGATGTGTCATATAGCGAGCCAATTGGGCCATGCAATGTTGACCATTAATAAAGTTGTGCTCGCATAGCACGACATGAGAACCCTTGTGTTGTATCAAGCATGACATTGTAGCCTGACCGAGGCACAAAAATCGGATCATGCTAGCACAGCACAACTTATTTAACATATATACTCCAAAGGACTTGGTTACCTAAATATATCTTGTACCTCAAATAACTATAATAACAATGTATTAAAATATACATCAAACCAATAAAATACTTATCATATATATCAAAATTCATGTGTCAACATATCCAAACAGAATGAAATTGTTGAAAAGAATAATAAACATCTGATTAGAATGACTCAATACTCCTATTTAGAAATATTATTTCAAAATGATTTTTAGGAGATGATTTTATTCACAATCTACTTTGTTGGTTATAGGTCTTCTTCTACTCTTTTTCTACATATACCCTTTCAAATCTTATATTCTGAAGAAAGACTATCCAAATTATCTCTTAGAACTTTTGAATGTGCTTATTTTATTCTCGGTCACTCTAAAACAAGAGAAATTAGCATATAAGCCCTTGAGATACATTTTTCTTCATACTCTAGTACTCAAAATTTAATACTCAAAGATGATACAAATAATTTTTACTAAAAAATTAATAAAATTTTAGCAAGTACGAATATTATATTTGTTTGACAATGACTCATTTTTTAGCAAGTCTAGCAAGAATGTAAATCCAATTGTTGCTTTTAGATCCATTACTTTTCTTCTCTTATCTATAGTTCTTCCTAGACCATCCTTTAGTAGAGAAAGTTATTTGTTAGCTACAACTAAGTATGTTGGTACTCAGTATGATATACTTCCATCGAGACATCATATGTATCAATAAATTTATATCATACTAAATCTAGTGAGAGTGAAATTTCAGAAGTATGATGATCTCCTTTAAATCTAGATAACACAGAAGTTCATAAGTATTCACAAATATAGACTCATATTATATCGGTAACTAAGAGACTTGATCACTCAGGACTTAAAATTTATAATAGAAGAGAGACATATCTAATCTTCTCAGACCAAAGATAAGTCAACCTAAGATTCAAATGATCATGTAGCTAATCCCTCCTAATCTTAACCTTGCTATCACATTCAGGAAGGGATAAATGGAATGTACTAAGCACCCAATTTCATAGATTTTATAATATTATTACCTTATTTATTCTTTTATTTTTTTTATTACTTCTCTTGATAATACTAGGATATTCAAATCTCCTTCTAAGATATTATCTTATCCAAAAAAAAAAAAAATAGAATCATTAAAAAAAATGCATGACATTCTCTCTAATAGGACTTAAATATTAACGACCTCAAAATTAATATGCCCTTCAGAATGGTTTGTTGCTGATTGTAGGTGAGCATTCACCATTACATGAGTCAAGATAAGAATATATATAATCTTAAAGAAAGACTTATAGCAAAGAAATTCACTCATACATTTGGTACGGACTACAAGGACACTTACTCTCCAATAATCAAAATGATAATGTAAATTTTTATTTCTCTTGCAACAACTCACAATTCAAAAATAAACCAACTAGAAGTGAAAAAAGTATTTATTCATTACTTGGAGGAGCTAAATATGGAGCAACCACTTGGGAATCGAGTAGTATAGTCAATTATAATTTACAGATTGCAAAAAGAGTTATAGGGCCTAAATAATAAACGAGAGCATAGATCACGAGGTTCTCACAAGTAATGAATTATACATGTGTGTTACTAATTTTTTTTATTCTTTCAAGTCATAATAGCATGATAATTTTGTTGATTGTCTATGTGAATGATAATCTAATTCAAGAGATAGTAAATTAAGGATCACTCAACTCAATGAGTACTTTCAAGTATAATTTCAAACAAAACATCTTAGAAGATATATATTTTCTTAGTATATAGATAACTTATCCTATGAGAAGTATTATTTTATCATATAGAATATGTAAATATACACTCAATATTCTGATAGAGATTAATTTTTTGAATTATGCTTCGGTAGATACCTTTTAGTTAACCAAATATTAACTTCACTTATGATGGAACCCCCATCCAATTGGCTCTGCTATGTATTAAAAAATAGTAGGGAATGTTAATTATTTGACTATTATCAAATCAGATATAATATAGTTTATCAGTATAGTTAGTCATTTCCTAGATTTTACTTGATAGGTTTACCTTAATACGGCTCTCTCATAGTGAAATATGTGAAAAAATCTTTATGATTTAGAATTTTTTTTTTTTTTGGAATCATGGATACTTAAAGACTTATAGTTAGTTGAATATTTAAATTTGAATTAAACACTTATAGACATCAAGAGGATGGCTACAATAAAATTTTGCATTTTTTCTTGAAGGCAACTTCATCTCCTAGTAAAGTAAGAATCATGCAGTTGTTTCTAGATTAAATGTAAAAATAAAATTTTATGTGATCATAATAATTATTTGTAATAAACTTTAAATGTAATAAACTTTAAATGTAGCATCTAATAAAATAGATCAGGTATGATCTCTCTTCTCTCACTATCTTTTACAGTGATAGTCAATCAGCAATGCATATAGTCTCTAATTTAATACTTCATAAAAGGATAAGATATGTATAGGTAAATTATTTCTTCATAAGGGAGAAGATTCAGTATAAGATTATTACTACAGCATAAATTTCGATAGCAGAGTAATAGTAGATATTTTTATGAAAGTATTGAAAAAATTTCAGCTTATATTTATTTCCTTCAAGCTTGGTGTTGAGGATTAGCATGCAATTCCTTTGCAAGAAGCATTATAGTTTTCTTATTATTTAGTTTTTTTTCTTTTATATTTTTGATGTGAATACCTGACTTGTAAATTATCCCAATTACTTTTACTCATTAGATAAGGGCATTTGATGTATAAATATTAATATGAATGTTATTAGATAAGGGCATTTGAATTTATCTCAAAAACTCTAATTATTCAATAAATTCTTAAAAAATTATTACTTGAAACTCAATTTTTAATTATTTAGGTTAAATAAGTACCAAAAGAGATTTACTAACTATTCAATGACACATAAAAAATGAGTGGAAACCATATCTTTCTTTTATGAATATCATCTAAGCATATCAACAAGTGTATTATAGAAAATGTTGATCCACGATTATTTAAGAATGTCATGATGAATGAAATAAGTAATAGTAATACAAATAACAGCATAGCGAATCTCACAAGAAATCTGAAATTAAATATGTTTGGTCAAAAATAATATTATTATAACTAACCATTTAAGAAAATATTATATTATACACATATATTGGATGTCATACCTTCGTTTTATGGCAAGTACTTTCATCCAATAACGATAGATCTCGAATTCAAAACTCATTAAACTCATTTTCTCTAACTTCATAGGGACAAGGCTATTAAAAATATTAACATCTCTCAGATCTTATATTAAAAGCAAAAGTCTTAAGTTCTAGGTATGATCTCCTATGACATCCATGGCAAATGAGATGGAACTAATTATTGAAACTCAAACGTATTCATGATTTGTTAGATCGAGTATAGAATGCTCATTTAGAGCAGTCACAAAATATTCCAAATATGAGAGAGAATTCAACCAAAGGAAAATGTAAAAGATTACTATGAAGGTTATGAAAGGGATTTTGAGAAAAAAAAAAGATAATTGAGCTTCAATTATCAATCATGGAAGACATTAGCACACTAGATATTATTGAGATGAAAATTCATTCATTCCAAGATAAAAATAATCCGCAAGCTTACCTTAAATAGAAAAAGAAAATAAAATTGATTTTTGATTACCACAACTAATCTAACTTGAATAAGATAAAACTAGTAGTTATAAAAATTAATGATTATATTATCATTTAGTGGCATCAACTAGTGTTGAGTGGAAGACAAAATAGAAAACGTTCAACAAAGACGTGAGAAAATATAAAAATAAAAATGAGATATTTGTTCCAAACCATTAATACTAAGACTTATATAAGAAATTACAAAATATTACACAAGTGGGCCAAAGTGTTGAAAACTATCATAAAGAAATGAAAATTGATATTATTCAAGCCAACATGGAGGACTAAAAAATTATCATGGTCAAATTTCTAATTAGATTAATTCTAGAGATTGCAAATTTGATAACATAACATCATTATGTAGAGTTTTAAATTTGGTAACATAATAATAATAAAATGATAAAAAATAAACAAAAAATAAACAAAATAAAAAAATAAAAAAAATAAAAAAATAAATGAATAAATAAATAAATAAATAATAAAAAACATAAAAAACATAAAAAAACATAAAAAATAAATAAATAAATAAATAAATAATAAATAAATAAATAAATAAAAATTAAAAAATAAAAAAGAAATATAAAAAAATAAAAAAAAATTATATATATTTATATATATATATTAAAAAATAAAAATAAATAAATAAATAAAGCATAGCAGGAAGACATATTTCACACTAGATGTCATATCAACAATAAAATATATAATATGATTGTTGATGAATACAGTTGAATCAATATTACTAGCAAAATAATGAAATAACAATTAGGATTATCAACTATAAAGTACCGATAATCAAATAAGTTGAAGTATATAAATGATAGTAGCAAGATAATAGAGAATTACATGTATTAGTTTCTTCCTAAATTAAAAGTTATGATTATGCAGATAAAATATTGTGTAATATGATACTTTAGCAAATTAGACAATTGTTTTAAGGTAAATCACGACAATTTTAATAAGCAAGTCAAGCATGATGATTTTTCTAACAATTATTCTCTAAAATTTAATAAAATATCAATCATCCTAGTATCATTAACACTAGTTTAGGCGTATGAATATCAATTGAGTATAGAATATAAAATCAAAAAAAAATAAAAAAAATCATACAAAAAAATGAGCACAGATTAAAGAGTGATTAAAAGAAATAGAGAGAAGATAAAAGAATTGAAAAGATAAAAAATTTAATAAGTGATCAAAAAAGATAGAATATAAAGCAATACCTTAACAAATGAGAACACATTCAAATATTGAGAGAAAATCAGTAAAAAAATATTTTTTATACTAAATAAAAATAAAAATAAAAAGAATTTTATTTCCAAATTAACATGAATTTACATATGTATACAAAATATTTTAAGAACTAACGAATATTTACATTTTGCGTAGTTTGCTATCCTTCTTTTGTAGGAATTTAAAAATATATTTCACAAGGAAACATCATCTGGATTATCTCCAATTCAAGGTATCAAGCATCATATTGATTTTGTTCTTAGAGCATTTATTCCCAATCGACCCACTTATAAGAGTAATCCTAAAGAAACCAATTAACATTAAAGATATGTTAGTAAATTAATAAAAAAATAATATATTAGAGGAAGTATGAATACATGTGTTGTATTAAGAGAAAATAAAACAAGTTATAGTTTAAGTATGGAAAAATATAAATATTAAATTTTAATTTATAAAACATTAAATATAAATAATATTATTTTTTAATATATATATATATATATAAGCAGATATGCAATGTCTAAAGTATAAATGTTTTTTTATTATTTTTTTCTCAATGATATCATGTAGGAGAGCAACAAGAGTCATTGTCTCTTGTTGGTGATCAATCATTGCACATGCTTGTTTTTATTATAATATTTTATTATAAAAATAGGTGTATGGGCTACACGCACCTATTTTTTCTAACTCCAACATGGATATGCACATGTAGTCCACATGTCATGCATGTTGTCAGGCATGCCAAATGGCACATATCATGCCATGAACCTGCATGCGAGCCACCCAAATAGGTACGACATGGCACAAGTCGTGTAGTGGGCCAACCCACGCACATGGTAGGCATAACTCATGCTCGTGCCTAGTCATGCCTGACACAACAATTTCAAGCAATCTGACTCATTGGACACCTCTACTCTAGAATGTGAAATATGTCAGCTAAAAAAAATTATTTTAGCTTTCTATTATACATATCAATGTTGTTTGAGTTGGAATTCATTCAATCTGATACACTCAAATATATTATGACCTAGTAAAAATATTAACAAAGATTTACTACTCGAGATATATATCAATATATCTCTTTTATGATAATCATAACTTTTTCTATTTTTTAGATTATTTACAAAATGATAAAAACTCAATTCGATAAAATATTAAAAAATTAAAAAATAACAAGTAATTAGATATATATGTCGGATTGATTTAATATATATTAAATGGATTATTATATTATATACTAGAATTTTTATATTGGTACACCTTAAATTAATGAGATTATTGAAAAAAATAATAAATATTTAATTAAGATGACTCAAATAATTTTATTTATAAAGAATAATTTAAATTAATTTTGTAAAATAATAATTTTAATCACAATCTAATTCATCGATTTTTTTTTGCTCTTTCTCAATGTAAACCCTTTCAGATTCTATATTATGAAGAGAAACTAATTAGCTTGACTCCTAAAATTTTTGTATGTACTTATTTTATCCTCGATCACTTTCCGAGATATGACAAATTAACATCAAAGATCTTAAGATATAATTTTCTTAAATACTCTAATGGCAAAAAAGAGTACAAGTTTTTCTCACCAAAGAATTTTAAGATTTTAATCATTATGAATATTACTTTTTTTAGCAATGATTCATTTTTTAACAAGCTTAAGAATGTTGTGAATCTAGGTGGTGCACCTAGATACATTAATTTCTCTTCTTTACCTATAGCACTATATGCATTATCAATAAATAGAGAGTATTACTCATCAACTACAATTAAGCATATTATTAGTCAAAATGATATTACTCTTATATAATCATTATACCTACCAACAAACATAAATCATATTGAGTTTGGAGGGAGTGCAATTTTGCGAGTAGATATATCTCATTTAGACTCAAATAATATACTAATCCATTAATCTTCACTAGTATATATTCAAGTAAGTCAACAATTAGAAAACTTGACTACTCAAGATTTAAAGTATATATTGGATGAAAAAGACATGCTACCTTTAAGACTAAAGACGAGTCTACCAAAGCGCATGATGATCTTGCAATCAATCCCCCTGATCTTGACATTCGAATTTCTCTCTTAAATAGACAAGGGAGTTGTGCTCAGTACCCAATTTCACAGGTTTTATCATATTCTCATCTTTTTTTTTATTAATTCTCTTAATAATACAAAAAAACTTTATTCTCCTTTGAACCATTATCTCACTCAAGATGACTTCAAGTCATAATAAAGAAGATAGATTCCTTCCATTCTAATGAGGCCTAGGAATTAGTATCATGTCCTTCAAGAAGGTTTGTTGTTGGTTGTAAATATATAATGACTATGAAGACATATCTAGATACAAAGATAAATCATCTTAAAATAAGACTTATAGCTAGTAGATAAACTAAAATATTTGATAAAAACTACCATGATAATTACTCTTCATTGGCCAAGATGGTCTTAGTACATATTTTTATATATCTTACAATATTTTACAATTAAAGGATACACTAATTATATAAAAAGAATATATTTCTTCATTATAAATTTGAGGAAGATAAGTATATGGAACAACTAATTGAATTTTAAGCAATATAACTATAATCAAGTATACTTTGTAGATTATGGAATGTATTGTATAACCAGAAAGATAGAAATAGACATTTAAAGCCTAATTGTAAAATTTTCACATATAACTACTACGTTTGAGTTATACAAGTGCGTTACTGACAATCTTTGTTCTTTAAAAAAAAATCATAATGAAATGATAATTTTACTAATTATCTATGTAAATAATATTTTGATTACATGATATGATAAACTATGGATCACTCATTTCAATGAGTACTTCACGCATAATTTCAAATAAAATACTTTCGAAAGATCAAATATTTTTTTGGAATAAAAATGTTTTGTACTATAAAGGGTATTATCGTATTACAGAAGAGATATATACTCAATACTCTTATAGAGATTAATCTTTTTAGTTGTGTTTCAATAAATACTGATATTGATCCAAATACTAATTTCTCTTTTAATGGGACCCTTCTAATTGACTTTATAATTTATAGAAAATCATAAGAATAATTAACTATCTAACTATTACCAAACTTAATATAGCATACAAAATTAATATAGTTAGTCATTTCCTAAATTCTTTTTGAAAAGTGCACCTTAACATAATTGTTCAGATACTGAGGTATATGAATTTGACAAAATATGAGATCTCTTTCATAGATCATGAATACTTACAGTTAATTGATTATTCATATTCGAGTTGGGTACCAGCATAAAAAAAGAAGAGATGTACGAAAAAATTTTATACATTCTTAGAAGCAACATCGTATCTTACAAAAAGTAAAACACATAAAATTATTTAGTGATTTAATTTTGAAACTAAGTTTAGAGCGAAGATAAAAATCATTTGTGTAATACTTTAAATACAACATCTACTCAAGAAGATTGAATATGCATTTTCTTCTCCTATTATCATTTACAATCAAGTAACGAGATATATAACCTTCAATCAAGTATTTCATGAGTAAACAAAACATATATAAGATAATTATTATTTTCTCAAGGAGGTGATCTACGATGAAATCATCACTACAACATATATTCAGATATCAGAGCAGTCAAATGACATATTTATGAAGACTTTTAAGAGATTGCAACTTATATTTTTTTTTCCAAACTAAGTATTGTGAATTTGTGTGCACCAATTTATTGAAAAGTATTATGATTTTATTAGAATTCTAGGTATCAAACAAGCAATCGCTCTAATACCTAATATTGCAGAATGTCCCTCTGCTATCAAATGTTGGATTTGATACCAAATGTTCGATTCCTCTGATATCAAACTTCCCTTCAACATTGAACATCTCTCTGATACCAAATAATAAGGACTTAATATTGAGGGTGAGATTTCTCAATAATTCAAGATATGGTGCTTTAAGGTCATGGTAAGAAAGAAATAAACTCTCAAAAATGAAACACACAATATACAAGAGAGAGAGAAAAGAACATGCATAATTTCATAAGAAATACTTTCACTAAAAAACTAAGATACATTCATTAGCACTATTATATTTATAAATACTTAAATAAATAACAAAAACATCTTTAACCATAAGACCAAGTTACAATATCAAATTTCTATGTTGACTTCATTCATGTCATGATACCAAAGAACATGACCACGACTTAAATCTTTAAATCTTTTAATCACAACAATACAAGACATATTGCAATATCATTCATTTCTTAATATCGTTCAAGTTACGACCTCATAATTTAAGTCACGACTTGATAATTTTGGTCATGACATCAAACTAATAATTTTAATATTCAAGTTGGCGACACCAAAAATAGGATCAAGACTCCATGTCTCACCATCAAAAAAAGAGAGTCACAACTTGAATTCTTATGAGTTTTTTTTTGTAACAACATAGAATATATTGCAACTACATTTAGGTCATGACTTTACAATTCAGGTCATGACACCAAACACAGATTACAACTTCAGAAATATAAGCCAATCCTAACAGATTTTTATTTATTCAATTTATATTTTTTATACTTTTAATGAAAACACCTAATACATGAGCGACAACAATCAAATTTTCTTATTATATATGGATATGAACCATATATTATTATTCATTGAGTATTATTGTATTTTATATTTTATAATTATCAAGTCCATTAATATTACTGACAATATCATGCATATGGAGTAAATTAATTTTTTTATATACTAGTTAAACATTAATAATAATTTTATTCATGATAATGTTTAGGAGAAAATATTTAAGGACTAACCACAAGATATTTGAGCATTAACAAAATAGTAGTATTTAGTTTGAAAACAAATAAAAAAATATTATAAGATATAAAAAGGCACCTAGAATTTAATTTATGATATTTTCCCTCAAAGTCACCTCTTTTAGCTTACATGCAAGATCTTGATCAGATACCTTTCTATAAACATCAGGTGCTTGCATCCTAATCATATAGGTGATGGGGCATATAATTTTTATTTTGTGTTTTACTATAATCTATATTTCTATTACAAATCAATCATACAATATATTTATGAAAATCTAAAAAATCTTCAACTTATATTTTTTCCTTCAAATTTAAAATGTTGGATATTTATTCACTAATTTGACAAAAGATATTATAGTTTTTTATTGTTTACTTTTGATGTATTTATTTTTGATGGAATTAATCTACTTGTGGGTTGCCTCTATATTTCATAATTTTATATTTATTGGCTTTCAGGATTTTACTTGTGCTATTTTTATTTTTTGTGAATTAGTTTGATTTTTTGCTTTTATGGTTTTATTTCTCTCACAACATATTTTCAAGAAAACAAAACATTAATTTTTCCTAGTAAAATTATGTTTTGAATATTCTTGCATAATCTCTTTAATTGCATGTGTTGGGTCACTACGTGATCCAATTGGAGTGCCCATAGAGTATGTAGTTCTCCAAATAATTATGAATTATTGATACTCATTATACTCTCATTTTTACACAATTACTTTTTACTTTCAGCGGTATCATTCCATCAAGCAAATAAAGTGAAATCAATATATTCAACACAAATGTTGTAGTTACCCGAATCTTGGTGCTTCTGGACTTCTGGCGGACCTTAGAATTCCTAGATACCACACCACCAGATTTTTGAAGTTTCACAACAGCGACGTTAGGATTTTCCTTAAGTACATCTTTGAGCATGCTAAAAAGTTTTTCCTGTCCCAAATCTTAAAAATAAAAAATGGCATACCAAAAAGACCAAATAATTCATTAGCATTGATTACATTTTTAATTTGCTGAGAAAACAAATTTCACAATCTAACTACTACTCATAGAAAATACAATAGTTTTATATTCTTGAATATATTTATGATATTTTCGATTATTGAATTTCACTTGTATTTAACCATATTAAATAAAATAGTACCCACAGAAAAGGAGAAGACTTACATATATATATATATATATATATATATATATATTAACTTTTATTTATGCATTTTTATTCGTGTATATTTCATGAATGAAGAAATATGCTGATTTACTTTTAATATAATATCTGAAGCAAGATTATAACAATAATGCCAGCAGATTTATACAAAACTAAATAACAATTAAAATGACAATCTTACAAATGTGCACATTGACAAACCACAAATTCAGCAATCAAAAAATTTGTACACTACATTCTAAAAAAAATTATTTTTTAAGAACATTTCAGAAATTTCTGAATACGATTTAAGTGTACTAAATTTTATATCTATAAAAGGAAAAAAAACTTAGTTTAAGAAGTTATCTTAAATTATTTCTCACTTTATTTAATTGTTGAACAATCTAGCCATTTTTTTAGATAAACTATGACGAACAAATCAAATAAGAATTAAGCATCCAAACATGTGAAAAAGAACATTATTGAGCAAATGAATTGAAAAAGAATCAAATATTGAACTATACTCATCTACCTAATGCAAAAATAGAGCAATTCAATTTTATTCAATTTTATTCAATTTTTTTTTATAAAATTAGCAAGAAACACATATATAAGCACAAATATTTTATGAGTACTTAAAAATATTAAAAAAACTTAAAGTATCCTAAGCATGTTAGAGAATAGATAAATGCATGTATCATTTCAAAAAAGCAAAAATAACAATGTACATGAAAAAAAAATTAAATGGGATACAACTTCAACTTATTTTTTAGTTTACTAAATTTTTTTGAGTTTATTGAATTATAGATGGGAACACATGATATGTGAATTATCCCAATCGATTTTAACCAGGATACAAGTGCACAATTTGTGCATATGTTGCATGAGTTCTATTGAATTCAGTATATTATTTTTTTTGTATTAGTTTTAACATAGAATTAAAGTTTAAATTCTAGGTAATGTAGCCCCTAGAATTTTTACAAAAAGAGAATACATGCACTATAATAACACATGTACCATGGTTAATGTGGGCACTAAGTGCAACAGTGCATGTGTGTGCACTCCTCAGTGCTGAAGAAGAGAAAAGAAAGCATGCATAAAAAAGTGTGCCTCCCCCTCCTTTCTTTCCTTTATCACACGTTTAATGCATGTGACATATGGTAATGCCTGAAGCACAAAAAACAACGAACATCAAACCTTGGACATGTCATTTCAATTGTGGTGCACATAAAAGGTCATTTTTATTTCTACTCCTTACTATGTGCAAAAACCCCTATGCACAATAGCAATTACCTCACCTCACACAACAGTCATGCACTATGGATGCACAAGTATGAAGAAAAAAAATGGAGATAAAATTTTGGTGTAGTGTTTGTGAGTGACACCAACTCACTATTAGGTTCAAATTATTTGTGTGGGGCATTAGCTCACTGTTAATATCAATTAAAAGAGTAATGATATAACGTCAATATACTAATATGAGAAATTCTTTATATAATAAATAATTATAAAAAAATATATATATTAGAGAGAGGTAATGACAATTATTTTTAAGGAGGCCAAGAACCTTATAAAGAAAAGAGAGAGGCATAATCACTACTAGAGTCATTCAATAATTCTCACATAACTCGTTAATCATGGTACTTACTAAAAAAGAGTATAGAAAATTCCTCTCAAATACAATGATACACACTAAATTTTTAAGATACTATTAGTCAAATGACTCATTCTTTCACTTCATAATTCTTTATTTTTTACTTATAAACTAATAGTTAAATTATAGGATAAAATTCTTTTTTCATTATATTTTCTCTTATTCATTGAATAATATATTAGTCAATGACAAGCACTCAAAAATTACTAATTACGTCAGTATTTAGTTTTGTCACTAATTTCTTTTGTGTATTTTATTTATTCATGATTAATATATTAATCTCGTTTCTATGAGTTATCTTTCAAAAAAACTCAATTCTAATTTTTTTTCTTATCTACTAATGCATGTTTGCAGTTTCATAATACTTCAATAAAAACTTTTAATGTGATTAAGCAGCATGAACTATTTTTTTTTCCTGCGGAAGGATAATCCACAAATTTGAGTAAGGACGACCTATTACTTGAATATTCTCGACTTGATCATTTATCACTAGTTAAGTAATGAATATTATATCTTGATCTTAGGAGAGTGACTACACTAAATGTGAGGCATATCAATTAGAAAAGTATAATAGAAATTCATATCTTATTCACTAGGCTGGTATGAATAAAAACTTATTCGATTTAATACACAAACATATGAGGATCTAGAAATACTTTAATATCCAAAAAATATATAAATATTTATCATCAGAAACAAATAGAATTTTAATATAAATGGATATTACATTTTTTGACTAAAACACACATTTTAATGAATCTAAGAAAATTATGAATCTATATGTTTGCACCTAGATTTAATATCATTCCTCTCTTACATATAATCCTCTATGGACCACCAGTATAGAAATGGTCACTTATCAATTATATTTAAATATGTTGATACTCGTTATAATATTACTCTCATGAAATCATCATACCTATCAACAAATTCAAATCATGATGCATCTTGCAAGATTGAGGTTTTGCGTTTCATGGGTAGGAAGATCTCATTCAGAATCAAATAATGCAATTCACAAGCTTGCACAAGTACAAACTAATATTAGATCAATAACTAGGATATTTGACCATTCAAGACTCTGAGTCTATAATAGGAGAGATATAAATGTTTAGCATTCTCAGACAAGAGAAGCATATCGATAAACTAGACAATTCTGCAATCAATCTCTCTAATCATGATCTTTCAATTACTCTCTAGAAGAGACCGAAGTTTTATACTCAGCACCCAATTTTATATGTTTTGTGGTACTCTCGTCATGTTCATTCCTTTGTTTCTTTTAATACTTGTCTTAATGGTACTAAGATGTTCAAATCTTATTATGAGATAGTATCTCATCCAGGATAGCATCAGGTCATGATAAAATAGATGTATGTCATCCACTCTAATAAGACATGAGAACTAATATCATAACTTTTAAGAATGTATGTTGTTGGTTGCAAGCAGATATTCATTATGAAAACGAGTTTAGATAAAAATATATATCACCTTAAACTAAGACTTGTATTGAGGGAATATACTCAAATATTTAATTTCTACGAAAACACTTAATCTATAATGGTAAAAATAATCTCAAAATATATTTTTATTTCTCGTGTATCATCTCAAAGTTGTAAGAGATATTAGCAAAACATAATCTAGAGGAGAAGGTATAAATGTGTCAAGTGGGTCGGGCAGCCCAGGCACGGTATGATGTACGGCCCGACTCAGTCGTGCCTAGCCTGGCACGACACGATCCAAAACCATGTCTGGACCTAGGTCATATCGATTCGCGGCATGACTCATGTTGTACTAGGCCAAAGGCTATCGTGCATATTAAGGGTACCTCTGGCCAAGGCCTTTTGTATGAGAATATAAAACATAACCAGATTGTGGAATATTGTGATTCAAATTAAGCAGGATCTCCCACAGACAAACACTCAACTTCAGGCTATTGCATATTCATCGGGAGAAATCTGATATCCTAGAAGAGTAAGAAATAGAATGTGGTTGTCAAGTCTAGTGTTGAAGTTGAATACCAGTCAATGACATTGACAACATGTGAGCTCATTTGGCTCAAATAGCTACTTTAGGAACTTCAGTTTGGAAAAGTTAAGAAGATGCCTCTCATCTGTGATAACCAGGCTGCTCTCCATATAGCAGTCAACCTTGTCTTCTATGAAAGAACCAAACATATTAAAGTAGACTGTCATTTCAATAGAAAAAAGATCGCATCATGATGCATAACAACAAACTTCGTCAACTCAAATGACTAACTTGCAGATATGCTTACCAAGTCTCTCAAAAATCCAAGAATTCAATACATCTGTAGCAAGCTGGATACTTAAAATATATATGCACCAACTTGAAAAGAGTCTTAAAATAATCAAATAAATAACTGTGAACAATTATAAATAGCTATTTACAGCTGTAAATATGTTTAGTAGGATCCTTTTTTTATATGTAAGCTATCATTGCTACTCATGTCAAACAACTTATTGAAGTGAAATTTTTTCTTTTCTATATCATCTATAATCTAAATGAATAATATTCATGTAAAAACTTATGGGGCATAAATATTTTTGACATAAAAATGATTTATTCTACATAGATATCATCTTGTTAAAGAGAATATATGCATTTGATATTCTGACATATTAGTCTTGCGAGTTGTGCTTCAACAAATACTATTATTTATTCAGAATTTTTTTTTAGTTCTAATATGATTCATCCAACTAACTCTATCACTTATAAAAAAATTATAAAAAAATTAACTATTTGACTAGGATTAGACCAGATATAACATATATTATCATTATAATTAATCATTTCCTAGAATCTCCTCAATAGTTTCACTTTGATTCAATTTTTCCTATATTGACATGTGTAAAAAAATATCCTTAACTTAAAATTTGTTTCAAAAATCATAAACATTTACAATTAGTAAGATATTCAGGTTTGAGTTGAATACTAGCATGCATTGAGAGAAAATATATGACTGAATTTTGCTTTTTTCTTTAAGATAACCTAATCCTCTAAAAAAATTATAGGTAGACAATTATTTTAAGATTTAGTATTGAGGTAGAGTTCAGATAAATGACAACAATTACTTGTAAGATACTTTGAATATGATATTTATTAGAGAATATCAAGTGTGTATTGTTATCTCATTATATTTTATTGTGACAGTCATGTAGTAAAACATACAACTTATAATCCAATATTTCATGAATGAACAAAATACATAGAGAAAAAAAATATTCTACCTTAGTATAAAGATTCATGATGAGATTAACACCATGGCATCTATTCAAATAGCAAAAAAACTAATGAACAACTTCATAAATACCTTAAAATAATCTCATATTACCTTTATTTTCTCAAAGTTGATATTGTGGACTTAATGTATCAGCTTGATGAGGAATATTATGCTTTTATTAATTTTTTTATATTTTTATAGTAGCATTTAACATATATATTATTTTAATTAATTTTGTCTATTATGTAAAGATTTGAGTTGTATATTATTTATTATCAAATATTATTATATATTATTTATATATTTTTCAATTTTAATAATAATTTTGTAATTTGAATTGTATTGCTAAACAATTTTACTTTGATGCCATTTTTCCTAGGATAAAGAAAAATTAATTTGGGACTAAGCATTATGGTTTATTTATATTCTTTTTTTATTACTAGAGATATTATTAGATATTTGAGTGTCCTTAATCTTTTGCATATTCATTCTTGATATTATCATTCATCTCTAGTCAAACTAAAAATTTTAAATCTCAATATTATTGAAGTCTCTATGTTAGATAATGAGGCCTATTAGAAAGAAAAGCATAAAAAACCTTTTTATTATGCACATTAAATATGTGTAAATAAGGACCCATTCGACCTAAAATATTCAAATATCTTGAAATCTAGTAGAGCAAATACTTTAGATAAATTAAGTATTTAATTATTTTTATTAATAATTATATATATTTTACTCGATTATTTATTTTTTAAAAAAGATTTCAAATTTATTTTATTTTTAAACTATTTTATATTAAATATTAATTTAATAAAAATATAAAAATTATAAAGAGCAATAATATTTTAAAACATATGTCCAATAATTTTAATATTTATTATATTGATCATGTGATCATTCATTAGAAAATAAATTTACTATTTCATATAATAGTACATAAAATGTCAAATGGGTCCGGTCGGGCCGGGCCATTATAAGGAGGCCCAATTGGACAATCGTGTCATGTTGGCACAGCACGGCTTCAGCAGAGCCGGCTCGGTATAGCCCATCGACTCAGCTATTTAGTATTTCAGGTCGGGTTGTGCCTAGGCAGGCCAGATCTAGCCCATTCGAGCCAAATATGGGACGGGGTTTGGCTGTTTGGGCCGAGTTCGAGCCTGGTTCGAACTGTTTGACAAATTTTTAATCCAAAATTCAAAATTATTAAAAAATTTTAATTTTAATTATTTAATACTTAAATTAAAATAATTAATTAATAATTTTAATTTATTAAATTAAATAAAACATAAACAACTAAAATTTAAAAACTAACAGTGCTTAAATTAATAAAACTAACACATTAATACAATCCAATACAAATCATAAAAATATAAGTGTCTGAATCAAGCATCAAAATAAAATAATAAAAAATAAATATATAAAGACAATTCAAAAATAATAAATATAAATTTCATCAGCGTATAATCAATGATGATATTAGTATCAATGTATAAATAGCAGTAACTCGTAAGCAATAAAGTAGGCTCAAGCACTCAGCTCAATCATCAATGTCTCAATTTCATATTAGGTATCAATTATCATCAATATCTCACGAATCATCATCAGTAATCAACTCTTTCGCTTTTACTGCAATCCTAGTATGATCCTAGATGCCCAAACTTAAATTCTCTCAATCTTTCATGCATAATAATACCTCAAAAATATCTGACCATAACTTTGATCTCATATCTAAAATCATATACACTACAAAAGAAAAAATAGACTCCAATATTACGCTTGACACCGGAAAAATCAATAGATTTCATGTCATCTTAAGTAGCACGAGATAGGTGGACTCACATAATTTTTACAATTATAAAATATCAATATTCTTATTATCAGAATGTGATAGGATTAAGCAGTAATTAATATCTAATTACCGAAAAAGTTCACTCCAATTTGATGGTTCACCCCTTCATTTCCCTCTCACTACCTGAATGAAAAAGTTATCGTCTCTGAATATGATATCCATGACCATTCTAGGAGTCTCACTGCTACTACCATCATACCTAATATTGTAGTATGTAAAGAGCTCAGTCAACTTCTCGTGAATGAACCCTTTAGATTGGTCTTCCTGGTTTATGCACGATAATATGTATATCAAACTATTCTCTACCTCTTTCACCTTAACTCTAGGATCCATGTAGGCAGCCAAATAATAAAAAGATAAAATGATGGACCAGTACTTTAAATACGTGATTTCTATCTCTACAATTATATCGCTAAGCATTAAATCAATTCTAAACTTCCTAAATATACTATTAATATTACATATACACTAGAGTACAATAATAAGTTTGTCATGTTATAAAAAATCTTCAATATACTACAATTATATCCAAGTCGTAGGAGTATAAACTGACGAACACATATTCGTCATGTTATAAAAAATCTTCGAGAATTTCATATATAAAATTCATGTAGTCGAGCTAATATAGTCAACAATAATTTTGTCACTCTTACTATTGATGTAATCAGATATCATGTATTCATATCCAACACATGACTCCAACAAACATGCTGATAGCTACTCTATTGTTAGATGCATTATCGAATATGATACTATATATTTTATTTTAAATTTTATATTAGCTAAAAATTCTTATCATGCACTCATAAATGACTGGTCATCATAAAATTGAAGAATCTCTAAAAATCCTAATATTTTTTTATTTAGTGTTCATTTAGAATCTACATTATATGCGATGAAGTATGCATAAAATATATCATCATGACTAGTCTAGATATCGGATATCACGAATACTTCTCTATAATCCTTAAATTAATTAATTATTATTTATTTTTCTAAGTTATAGTATTTTAATATGTCGTTCCTAAATATTGACCTAGGAATCATATGATATACAGGCTGAAAATAAGCATGTATGATACTGACTACCCTTTGATCCTCCAAAAACCTAATCAGAAGACTCATTGTGGTGATCAGTTTAGTCATATTTTTTGTTTCTAACTCGTTACAGTATATGAAAGGGTTAACATTAAGGTTGAATTGGATTCAGCCTCAAAAAACTCACACATAAGTTTGGTTTGCCTAGGATCTAATGTATCATATTTTTTGGTACATTATCCGGCATGCCTCTTGGGGTGTCCAATCAAACACAAATTCTTACCACTTAGTTTTTTTATAATATTTGCATTTGGAGGTGTCAATCAGGCTAGGCCGACCCGGGCCGACCCGGACCGACACGAGGCACGACACAATTCAGCCGTGCCTGAGCCAGCACGGCACGGGAATTTCCCATGCCCGTGCCCGTGTCGTGCTTGTCTGGCACCAACCATGTCATGTCGTGCAGAGGCCAAATGGGCCTCGTGCAGTGCCTGGCATAGCACCTCTGCACGAGCCGAGAAACTACCCCAGTGGCGGAAGCTGAGCCCAAAGGACAAGATTCACCGAGCCCTTAAGTGAAGAAAAATAACGACAGCGTGACGGTGTGCCACCGAAACCCTAATTTTAAAAAATTAGGGTTTTAGTGGTGCAGCAGCGTGACGGCATGCACTGAAACCCTAATTTTTTTTTATTTAGGAGATCGGCGGCACGACGGAGTGTGCTGAACCCTAATTTTTTTTAAATTAGGGGTTCACCCCGACTAGGCCGAACCTGACGGATTCATGCCACTGGCCCGTGTCGGGCTGACCTCCACAGAACTGTGCAGGCCCATGCACAGCACGGTACAGTAACCGTGTCGTGCCTGACCTGGCATGGAAGCACGAGCGGGCAGGCTAAAAATGGGTCGGGCAGGCCCTACACGTCCCATTTGACACCTCTATTTGCATTGTACCGATTCTTCTTCGTAACTCCTAATATTTTTATGTTATATTATATTAAAATAAGTCTAAACTATTAATGTTCTTTTAATTTTTTATTTTTTAGATGTTAGCGTCAGGACGACAAGAGAAACTAAAATTTCAGCGACCTCAAACCTTTCCATATGATTTTCGTTATCTATTTTATAAATTTCAATGTTTATGTTTAAATTAATTTAATTTTGGTAATTAAAATTATTATTTACCATTTTTATTTTTTCTTTGATTTTTAATATATTGTATTTAATATTTAATATTTTTAAATTAATATATTAATTAAAATTAATTAAACTAAAAATTAACTCTTATAGTTTAAACTTTAAACTAACGTTAACTAAAATTTAAAAATAAAACTTAACTAAACAATAAAAAAATACTCATAAATCATAATGCATAAAATAATGTTTGCCTTTTTGATATCTGTACCGCACCACAATCAACAGGTCACACTTACAATCCATAGTCCACACCTGAGTCTAGAAAGCCGTAAGAGAGAGAGAAATGAAAGTCAAAAGGAGATGAAGAGAGAGAAAATACAAGAGAAAGAGAGAGAGCAATGTTAATAACTTAAAATTTATGAATGAGGGAGGGGTTTATAGATTTTAAAATCTTTTTTTTACAATTTTTTTAAAAATTTTTTGAATTTTTTTAAAAGGGTTGGGACATAATCTTTATAATCGTTGGATTCTGCTTCCTAGTCGTCGGTGGTAAAATCCAACTGCCAAAATTTAAAATTTTTTTTGGACCATTTGGATCGGTTCGACCGTCAAACCGACCCAAATGATCACAAGTTCCAGAAGCTTCAGCCTCTGGAACCCTCGGCCCTCGAACTCGAGCTAGCGTTAAAAAAATGGGACCGACGAGTCCGAGTCAGGTCAGGTTCAAGACCGAAAGGGAGTCGAGCCTCGACTCGGTTTCGGGGCGTCGGGGTGGGAGGGACGGAGCATGGTTTGGGTCATGCCGAATTCCTGTGCCCTAGGGCCAAGGTATCGGGCCATGTCTGGACCAACATTAAAGAAAACAAATATTTAATAGAAATAACTCGATGATATAAATACTCCAATAAATTTTTTGGGAGATATGGTTATAACTACCAACTACCATATAACTTAAATATATTTCTAAATCATTTCTTATTGTATCTTTTCTGATATTATATCCTAGAAAAATATTATTTAGTTTATCTTTTTAAAGTTTTAGTAATATTTATTTTATTCAAAATTTCATCCTAAGACCTAATACTATAATACTTTATAATACTAATTAATATTGATATTACATTGTTTGAGCAGAACACTTTTAATAATAATCAAGTTGAAAGATATATTACTTATTAATTAATTTTTCATGAGTGATCAAAGAACTATTAAGATTAAATGTCATTTTGTTAAAGAAAAAAAAAACATAGATAATTTGTTTACTGCAATCTCCTATAAGTAACCAGTTAGTGTATATCTCACCTAAGTTTTTGAGATGAACATATCATTTCTTTTTCACCTTTTTACTTGATATATAAAATATCTACGCACTAGCTTGAGAATTTTACAGACTCAAGTTATTGTCATTTTGCTTTATTAGTGTTTTTATTATTTTAAGTTGCATAGAAAATATCTAAATACGCAATGGTGTTTCAATACCATTTCATTTCTTTATGAAAAAATACAATTACATGAATATCAGATTGTAAAACAATCTACCTGACCAAGAACCAGGACAACATTGGCATTGAAAGCATTGATTGCATGAAGAAGTAACTGTCATCAAATATAAGATGCAACAGACAATTTAAGTCCAATTCCTAAAAAATAACACCAACTTTCAAATAAACACAACTTTTACTCAGTTACATCATATCCAGTGCCTTCTATCCATCCCATGGTATTGATCACCATGCCAGTAGCACGAGATTCAGCATTTTCTTCAAATTGTTTGTCGATCACTTCTGAAAGCTCCTTGACAATCGCTTTGTACAAATCAACATTTTGACTGCCAAAGAAGATATTTTACAAAGGGGTGAAGAAGAGCATTCCAATTTGTTTTATTGGAAATAAGAAATTAGATGTTGCAAATTTTAAAATTCGTTGTAACAAAGAAATGACAGTAATATTCAGCAATAAAAAAATGATGTTAAATCTGACTTTTACAAATAGCCCACGACACTCCTAGTACATTTTCTAAGCATTTTATCAGAATACCATTTGTTCATGTCACAATTTACAGATTTTTTTTTTTTTCTTACTTTGTTATTTTAATCTATTGTATTATGGATGGGAGCACCCAACTTGTGGCTGCCCCAATCCAAACAGCCCCATACACAAGGATCTCTCTTATACATATTTTATTATTCAATTTTATTAAGCATTTATTTATTTTTGGCTTAAAATTTAATATGATATCAGAGCCTAAACTCTAACGATAACAAGCCCTAGGGTTTGTAATAGTACAAAATCCTATAGAGAGGGCATGTGTATTGTAGAAGCATAGTGTGCATAGCCATGCATACTACGGTACACCTACGTGCACTTCAAAGGAGGCATACAATTATTATGTGCCACCATATTCCACCATCACACACCCATTTTTTGCGACAGTAGCCGATGCCTACTATGCAACATCATGGAATAAGTGTGGCGCCAAAATCACAAATGTGCAATGTGAACATTATGATTTGGTGTGCAGTCCGGTCATTCGCTGCTTTCGGACAAAATTGGGTGTGGAGTACCCCCGAGTGTGTGTCATTGAAGTTTCGGGGTAACATATTTGATGTAACCCTAAAATTAGGGTTGCTAATTTGATCAGAATTATTTGCCCCAATTTATAATTTTATTTTTTGTAGTGTGTTTTACTTTGGTAGTACTCTTTCCTAGAGCATTTGTGTTAATAAAAAGAACTACAGTATACCATTAATATGTAGATGTAGGAATTTTTTTAATAGTATACATATTATAAGAAAATATGACATACAAAAAAAAAGCACTACAAAATAATGATAGAGACATACTATCAAAATCATTTAAAAATTCTCATTGAATTCATCCACCTTGACACTCATTAAAAAAATATACAAAATGTCTTTCTAAAGCAACAAGTACTTCTCATTCTTCATGTACTATTAGCTTTGTACTTGTAATTCCATTTTAAGTTTATGGATTGTGAACATATGAGTCAATAGTAATATTAATAATAATTTTTATATTTTTATAATTTTTTTTGTTCTTTAAATATTATGGTAGCCATAATAATTCTTCAAAAATTATTAGGTATAACAATATTAAGTTTTTTTATTTATTTCTCTCATATTTTGATTATTTTTGATTGTCATATGAGTCTCATTTTTGTGAATTATTTTTTCAAGAAACTCAACTTTAATTTTATTTTTTTTTCTACTATTATTTATTTGTAAGATTAGAAGATTCTTAAAAAAACTTTCTTTAAAATTGGGTGGGATTAGAGGTGTCAAACGTGCCGGGCCGGGCCGGCACGAGGCACGGTTCGGCCGGGCCGGGCCGGCACGAGGCACGGTTCGGCCGGGCCGGGCCGGCACATTTTAAAACCGTGCCCGGGCCCTTGCCGTGCCCTGGTTAGAATCAGCACGCGCCGTGCCGGGCCCGGCACGGCCAGGGTTCGTTCCATGCCGGTTCACGCGTGGGGCGTGGGCGTGCCGCGTGAGTCGTGACCAGTCCCCTGGCCACCCCCCTCCCCCCCGGTAAAAAGACCGCGGGTCGGGTCCGATAGGACCCGACCCACGGTCCAGACTGCCGAGCCCCGGCGGGCTTAGACCCGACCAATCCCAACGGCCAAAAAAAAAAAAATTCAAACTTTAATAAATTTCAGCCGTTAGATTTGCCTCCAACGGCTAGGGGGCAGAATCCAACGGTCCTCGTGATTCTGCCCCTTAAAATTATATTAAAAATTCAAAAAATTAATAAAAAAATTTCTTTTTTTATAAAAAATTAATTTCTTTATCCTATAAATTCTACCCCCCTCCCTATAACATTTATGTTTTTCAAAAACATATCTCCTCTCAAAACTTTCTCTCTCACATAAACCGTGCATCTCTCTCTTGATCCTCGGGATTTTGATTTCGGCTTGGATTTTCGTGAAACTGTACTTGAGTTTTGAACATTAGAGCTTCCTGCGGTGCACCTTGCACGTGACTGACCTCATTGCTTTTACTGGGTAATTTATTTTACGTTTTTATTTACTTTCTCTCTCTAAAGCTTCTCTCTCTAGAAAAACATAAAAAATGACAAATACACCAGACACGTATTTAAATTTGGAAAATAAAAATGTTAGTGTTACACAGACGTCTGCGGCTGCTGAAAATTTGGTTTCTCCAGTCGTCTCTACCCAAAGTTCTAAAAAACAAAAAACTAGGAGGACTTCTGTAGTTTGGAGTCATTTTAAAATCATAACACAAGTAAATGTTAGGGATGAGGAACAAGAAATGGCACAGTGCAAATATTATATGAGACTTTTAACATGCAAGAGTACATGTGGGACTGGGCACCTAAAGAGGCATGCCGAATTATGCACCAAAAAACATGAACCCTTAGATCCTAGGTATGGTGGTGGTGGTGGTGGTGAGATTGTGATTACGGACATTGATACCTTATTCGAAGATGATGATTATTCCATTAACCTAGCTAGGGGGAAATGTATGGGTGGACCATCACATAGGAGTGAGCTGTCTCGGTACTTAGATACCGATTACTGCTCAATCATATCACATTCTGATAATAAGAATCTTGATTTATTACAATGGTGAAAATCATATGAGTCCACCTATCCCGTACTATCTAGGATGGCACGGGATCTACTGACTCCTCCGGTGTCGAGCGTAGCATTGGAGACTGCTTTTTCTGTTGCAGTGAACGTAATTTTGGATAGGAGATCGAGATTACGTCCAGATATGATTGAGGCATTGGCATGTTTGAAGGATTGGGAGGAATCGAGGTTTAGCATCCGTGATCGTGCTGAAGCTGGGATTGTGACAGACACTGCAGTCGCATCCACATCCACTACGATGGCGGAGGAGTTGATTGCCGATGATGATGATCCATATGATACTGATCTTGATATTGCGGCTGATGATTCTCATGATATGCCGCTTGACGATTCATGCTGATCTGCTCTTTTTTTCGATGTTTTTTTATTCATTGTATTTATACGCTTTGTTTGTACCATACGTTGTGTTGAAACTTATACTTGTTTTGTTCGGACCATTGATTTCAAAAGCATGAATGGTAATTTTTCATTTGTGTAGTTTAATTTTTTTTTAATTTTAATTTTTACTAAGATAATCTATTGATTTATTTTTTTTACGATTTAAATTTTATTTTAAAAATTAATAACTTTAATATATAATTAATAAATTATAAATATAAAACAAACTAAACTAATTTGAATTTGATAAAAAAATTATTTTCTAATATTTGTTTGTTTTATTTAATTTTAATTTTTAAAATTTTTAAAAAAAAATTATATTTAATAATTAATACTCTATACTTAACCTTAATCAATAAAATTTACAATATATAAAAAAAAAATTAATCTGCCTATCCGTCAGTCCGTGCAGCCTCCCGGACCCCGGTCCCGCGTCCCGGCTCCCGCCTGCCCGGCCCTGCTGCCTGGCCTGTATGGCCAAGGCATGCCCGAGCAGGCCCAGCACGGCACGGCCTTGCCGTGCCTACGGGCCGTGCCGTGCCCGCCTATATTCAAATCGTGTCGTGCCATGCCGGCCCGTTTGATACCTGTAGGTGGGATGTAATATGTATTTGCTTATATGGTAGAATCTCATACTATTTGTTTGAATATATTGGACCTTTTGTTTAAGAATTCTTGAATTTGTCACTCATAATTAACCAATGTGAGAATATATTATCCTATTTTTACGAATATTTCTACCTTGAAATATTAGGATTTTCAGTTAAAAAATACATTCACACATAGGGAGACCTGATTGAGATGAGATCCAAAAGAGATTCTAATATTTTGTTATTTTTATTAATAATTATTCAAGAATTATAAAAATATCTTTTTTGTTCTAATTCACGGACCTTTTTATTTTTCAGATATTTCATAAAAGTTGTATCTCAGATTTTTTTTTTTTGTTCTACATTCACAACTTCAACATTTATTGTATGGTTCATAAAATCATATATTAGATTTCTTGTGTCAACACACCTCTATAGAATGAAATAGCAAAAATAAATAATAAATATATTATTAAGATGGCACGAATAATTACCTTTACTAAGAATATTCTAAAATATTTTTGAAGAAATACAATACTAATCACTAACTACTTTATCAAGTGAAAATTTTATTTTATTTTTTAATTAGTGTGTGCCCTTTCATGTCATGTATCCCCTAAAGAGAAACTATATAGTATGCTGATAAGCTCAAATCCAGGTAACCTATGCAAGGAGTAAAAATGATAAGTCTCCAGCCACATGTGATATATTGTAAGAGTGTCAGGCGAAGAGGAGAGATATTTTTGGCTGGAAAATAATAAGGGAGGATGGAACAGCCTCAAAAACTACTCATGAGTGTGAATAACTGAATAAAGCATGAATGAAATCTTTCCAAATATGAATTGCATTACAATATTGTTATATAATTCTATTTATCTGGTTTAGAGACTTGTGATATCTCATCATATACCTCTTAGAGTTTTTAGAAATATTTTCTTTATGAAAAATCACTCCTCATGATAGAACAAAATGGGACATAAAACCTTGACATATATATTTCTTAAATACTCTAATACTCAAAAAGGATACAAATATTTTTCACCAAAATTATATAAGATATTAATGAGTAATAATATTATATTTTTAGCATGACTTTTTTAAATTAGTTTAGGAAAAGTGAGATATTAGAAGTTATATTTTGACTAATTACTTTTTATTTCACTCCTATAGTCCCACTTAAACCTAGAGTTAACATAAAGAGTCACTCATCAATTTTGATTAAACTTGGTGATCCATATTATGTTGATATTCTCAAGAAATCATCAAATTTATTAACAAATATAAATCATATTGATTTTGAAAAAGTAAAATTTAATAAAATGAAAAATATCCCTTAGGTACAAAGCATATTTGACCATCTAAGACTTAAAATCTATACAAGAAGAATGAAACATATTTAACATATTCAAATCAAAGACAAGCTTGCCAAAGAACCAAATGATATTGCAAATAACTCATATAATCCTAATCTTCTAATTGTCCTACGAAATGAATGTAGGAGTTAATCTCAATACTCAATTCCATAGTTATTATTGTATTCATGTTTTCTTTCTTTTTTTATTTTTTTTTATTATTTTTTTTAATGATATCATGATAAGCATAACTCCTTCTAAGATAGTATCTCAAACAGGATGATGTCAAGTCATGATGGAGTGAATAAATACTCTCCACTCTAATAAGGAGATTTACTCATTTTTATATAGATTACTAAAATATTTTTATCTTTGGCTAACATGAATTTCCTACAGATTCTTATTTCACTATCAGTATCGCATAAATAAAAGATACATCAACTAGATGTGACCAAAATTTTTTTTTCATTATTATCTTGAGAAATATATATATATGGAGCAATCACTTAGTTTCAAGCACAACAATAAATACAATTTACAAATTATAGAAAATATTATATAGCATAAATAGTTATAGATTTATATTATCTTATGATATCCTACTTTGTCAGGTTTTACAGATGATCACTTCATTTGGTCTACAAAAATATGTTAGAGATTTATTTTTATTTTTTCAGATAAATTATGATTATGAGAGAATAATAAGTTAAGAATCATATAATTCAATGAGTACTTACACCCATAATTCCAAATGAAAGATCTTGGAAAACTAAAATATTTTATTAAGATAGATATAAATAGAGATGTCAAATTAGTCGTGTCGGGCAAGTCCGGCCTATTTTTTTAGAGCACGGTCGTGCTTTCGTGCAGGGCCACGCAAGACACTATTACTGTACCATGTCGTGTCTGGCCCGGCAAGGTTTATAAAAGTCTGGCCCGTCACGGCCCGCCGGCACGGAGGGCCGTGCCGGGCCGGGCCAGGCCCGGCCGTGCTGGCCAAACCTGGCCGTACAGCCCAGGTTAAAAAAAAATTTATTTTATTTTATAATATTATTTTTTAATATAATTATAAAATATATTAAATTATATATAGAATTATAGATAATGTACATTATAATAAATTTATAAAATAAAAATTGTTTAAAATTTATAAAATTACAAAGTTTAAATTTTTTTTTTAATTTAAAATAAAATTAGTTTATAATTTATTAGAATTAAATTATATAGTTATAAATTTTTAAATAAAAAATAAAACAAAAAATTAAATAAAACAAAAAAATAAATAAATCAAAAAATTTTGTTAAAAAAAATTAAAAAGTAAAAAAAAACAAAAATAAGCCAAGTGAAAAATGATCATTCAGCCAATAGATACCGAAGGTCCGAACCAAACAAATTAATGTTTCAACGTAACGTATAAATAAAGCATACAATCAATAAAAAACAAAACATCGAAATCAAAAAATAATAGATCATCATCAATCATCAATCGGCCTATCATGAGCAACATCAGCCATAACATCAAGATCAGTATCATATGGATCATCATCATCAGCAATCAACTCCTCCACTATCGCAGTGGATGCAGTTGCAGTCACTATCCCAGTCTCAACTCCAGCACGATCATGGATGTTAAACCTCAAATCCTCCCAATCCTTCAAACAAGTCATGACCTCAACAATATCTGGACGTAATCTCGATCTCCTACCCGAAATCACGTTCACTGTAACAGAACAAACAGACTCCAATGTTATGCTCAACATCGGAGGAGTCAGTAGATCTCGTGTCATCATAGATAACACGAGAAAGGTAGACTCATATGATTTTCACCACTGTAATATATCAAGATTCTTAGTATCAGAATGTGATGGGATTGAGCTGCAATCGGTATCTAAATACCAAGAAAGCTCGCTTCTATTTGATAGTCCATAATTACATTTTCTCCTCGCTAGCTGAATGAAAAAATCGTCATCTCCAAACAAGGTATCCATGTCTGTAATCACAGTATCACTACTACCACCACCATATCTAGTATCGTAGTATGTGAACAGGTCAGTCAACTTCTCGTGAATGAACTCTTCAGGTGACTCTTCCAAATTCATGCACGAGGAAATATAAGTCATGGTATTTTCTATCCCTTCTACCTTAACCGTAGGGTCCATGCATGCAGAGAGATAATAAAAAGATGAAACAGTGGACCAGTACTTTAAGTAATTAGTTTTGATCTCTGGAATCATATGGCTAAGTGTAGGGTAAGCTCGATACTTCTTAAACATGTTACTAATGTTGCATATGCACCGGAGTGCAATGTAAGTCGTGGGCGTATAAACCGACGAATACAATTTCGTCGTGTCATAAAAAATCTTCAGGAATTTCATAAATGAAATTCTTGAAGCCCAGTCAGTGTCATCAATAATAAGTTCGTCACTCTTATCATTGACGTAGTCGGATATCACGTGTTCGTATCCAACACATGATTTCAACATCAGGTACGTGTAATTCCAACGATGTCTCACATCCGATTGGAATTTCTACTTTTTAAGATTCGCAGACAAACAGAGACTATCAAACTCTTATTGTCTGCGAGGAGTGCAAATATATTTTAGAACATTACGTATATTATCCAACACGGGAAAACACACCTACATATCCGCTTAAACAATCAGATTAATCACGTGACACATATATCTGACATGAAAAATCTCTCATAATGGTGTGTCTCAAATATTCCTAACAAATATGTTAATCACTACTCTATTATTAGATGCATTATCGAATGTGATACTAAAAATTTTATTTTAAATTTTATATTCTCTAAAGATTTTTATCATACGCTCAAAAATGGTCGGGCCATCATAAGGATGGAGAATCTCAGAGAATCCTAATATTTTTTTAATCATAGTCCAGTTAGAATCTACATAGTGGCTGGTGAGGCATGCATAAGATGATTCATCGTGACTTGTCCAGATATCGGAAGTAACGGACACCACTCCACTATGTGTCATAAATTCATTGATTATTTATTGTTTTTCTAACTTATACAATTTTAGTATGTCATTCCTAGATGTGGACCTAGGAATCCTATGATAAACAGACTAAAAATATGTCTGCATTATGCGCACTATCCTTGGATCTTCCGAAAATCTGATCGGAAGACTCATCAATATGATAAGTCTGGTCATGTCATCCCTACCCAACTCGCTGGAGTATATGTAGGGAGTAAACGTTGAGACTAAACTCGATCCAGTCTCGAAAAATATAGTACCAAGATGGGTTTGCCTAAGATCTAATGGACCATGTTTTTTTGTGCATAATTCAACATGCCTCTCAAGATGCCCGGTCTCAGACAAACTCTTATATAGATGTGACAAACGAGACATGCCGAGCCGGCCCGGCCCATTTTTTTCAGGCCTGACCGTGCTTTCGTGTCGGGCCAGGCACGGCTCGGTACAGTAACCATGCGTGTTTGGCCCGGCACGATTTTGTGGGGGTTCAGCCCGGCACGAGCCCGTGGCACGGTTCGCCAGGTTCGGCCCAGTCGGGCCGAACCCTAAATTAAAAAAAATTAGGATTTCGGCTCCCCCGTAACCCTAATTTTATAAACGAATTGATTTCGGCACGGTACCGTGCCAGGCCCAGGCACGGCACGATTGTGCCATGGTCGGACACTGCACGAGACCAAACACGAGAAATTACAGTGCTTGGCTGCCCAGACACGGCTGAACCGTGACGTGCCTCGTGTTGTGTCCGGGCCAGCCCGGCCCGGCACGTGGCATCTACTCTTACATATTAAAATTCACATACAATATTTGCACTGTGTCATTTCTTCTTCCTCACCCCTAACATTTTTTTGTTTTATTATATTAAAATGAGTCCAAACTACATAAATCCTCCTAATTTTTTATTTTTTAGAAGTTTAGATTGAGACGACTGGAGAAACCAAAATTTCAACAGCCTCAGACCTCTATGTAAGATTTTCATTTTCTAAATTTAAACATGTTTCATTAGTATTTGTCATTTTTTAGGATTTTTATTAAACAGAACACTTATTTAAAGACTAGATGATAGATTTTAAATTTAACTATTTTAGGACTAGAGAGAGACTAGAGAGAAAAAAAGTAAAAAAAAAAACTTAAAATAAATTACCCGATTAATCAGTCAGGTCGATCACGTGCATGGTGCACCATAGTCTAGCTCAAAATTCAAAACCCAAGTTGAGATTCCCAAAAAGCCAAGCCAAATGATGAAATCCTGACTTCCCGAGTTCCGAGAGGGAGAAGCAAGAATTTTTAGAGAGAGAAAAAGTGAGATTTCAGAGAAAAAATATTTATGAAAAACATAAATATTATAGAGAGGGGAGAAGATTTTATAGATTAAAAAACATAATTTTTTTAAAAAGTCATTTTTTTTATGTTTTTTTTTAATTTTTTAGGGGGCAGAATCATGAGGACTATTAGATTCTGGCCCCTAGCCATTGGAGCAAGATCCAACGGCAACAATTTAAATTTTTTTTGCCCGTTACGGGGGGGATCGGGGAACCATGGGTCGGGTCTGATTGGACCCGACCCACTGTCTTTTTTTAGGGAAGGGGAAGCATGGCTTGGCCCGAGTCACAGTGAACCCACCCGTGACCCATGACTCGTGAGGGTGCGGAAAGCCAGGTCTGCGAGTGCGGGATGCAGGGGCTGGGTGTGAACGGTGACCCTGACCGTGCCTATGGGCCATGCCACGGGCCACCGAACCAATGCCGGGTCAAGCACGGCACGAGACCCAGTTGGCCTCGGCACAGCACGACACGAGGCCCAGTTGGCCTCGGCACGGCACGACACGAGGCCCAGTTGGCCTCGGCACGGCACAAGCAGTGCCTTACCCAGGCACGAAATATTCCCATGTCGTGCCTCGTGTCGGGCCGGCCCGGCCCGACTGATACCTCTAGATATAATCCACTCCAACAAAGTAATTATTTTTTCACAAAGATGGTATACAATTAATACTTTTATAAAAATTAAGCTTTTAGATTGTGCACCAACATATACTTGTATTAATCCAATTACTAATTTTTTATTAATTAGTAATTGGATCAATTATTAAAGTTAGTTTGATGTGACTCATCTAATTAATTTTAGTAATAAAAAAAGTAATTATTTAACTATTATTAAGCTTTATATTATTTTGCAGTCAATATAATTAAATATTTCTTAGAACCTCTCTAACAATTCCATTTAGATAGTTTTTCACATACTAAGATATATGAAAAAGTATTAAGGGCATAATATCTCTTTTAGCAATCACTGATATTTATAATTAGTCAAGGATTTAACATTTAGTTAAGCACCAATTTGGTCAAAACAAAGATTTATGATAGAGTTTTTTACTTTTTGTGAAAATAATATTATCTCCAAAAAAAGTAAATAACAAATAATTATTTTGAGAATCAGTAAAAGATAGATTTTATGATAATGAAGAAATTTACCTATAAGATATTTTGAATCTAACATCTACTTAAAAGGTTGAATATTCCTTTCTTATCTTACTACTTTTTATGGTGACAATCATATATTGAGATATATGATCTCTAATCTAATATTTTACCAATGAATAAAACACAGATATAAATTGCTTATTACTCAAAAAAGATTAAGGATAAGAGCATTATTACACCATATATTCATATAGATAAACAATTAGCAAATATCTTAATAAAAACCTAAAAGAGACCTAGGCTTATATTTTTTTTCCTCAAAAATTAGTATTATGAATCTTCTCTTACCAACTTCAAGCGGATGTTGTAGTTTGCAACCATTTTTTAGTTTTTTACTTTGTTATTTTATTTTTATTATATTATGGATGGGCATACTCAACATGTAGGTTGCCCAAATTAGAACAACTCAATATATAAGGGCCCCTCTTATATACATTTGATTTAGTAATCAGTTCTATTGTGTTTATTTATTTTTGACTTGGAATTCCACAAATCAATATTTTTATTTGAAGAATACTTTAATAAAATAAGTTTTTATCTAATTTTCATATATATTTAAAGAATATTAATCATATCTCTAAAATTATTCCTCACAATATATATGATACTAATTATGCTCTAAAACTAAATGGTCGGGGGTCATCATATCCAAAACACAAGGCTCCAGCATTGTACAATGTCTGAAAGAAATTAATATCTCAATAATTTTACCTCTACGAATTTGAGATATTGTATCTGAAGAATCTCAAACCCTAAGACTTGATACTATTTAAGAAAAATATTTGTCATTACACAAATGTATGACCTCTAATACATTGTAATGGATACTTTCAAAAAATGTTTTCAAAACAATATTATGAAATACTTTAAAATATATTTAAAAAACAGCAATGAACGATATGGACTACAATATTCAAAAAGCATGTGAGATATTAAGTGTAGGCATTGCTAACATTGCACCTAGGTATGCCTAAAGCATGCCATTCACAATTATGGTTTCCCTTTGTGACCAAAATCAAGGTAAATCAAGTTGTATTGAATCAGATTGACCCAAATAAGCAAACTCACACATCTTCAATTACTAAAGAAAGAGAATCAAAAGAGGGAGGGCAGGAAGTTCTCTACCTCATATTTTTATTATAAAAAAAATAGAATATATTAATGAGAATAACTTAAATTT
This sequence comes from Sapria himalayana, assembly GCA_029783825.1. Taxonomy (NCBI): domain Eukaryota; kingdom Viridiplantae; phylum Streptophyta; class Magnoliopsida; order Malpighiales; family Rafflesiaceae; genus Sapria; species Sapria himalayana. The sequence continues at coordinate 1,209,849 of JAREIK010002205.1, forward strand.
ATATTCTAAGAAACACACAAGGTAGACTACTAAATTCTCTCGAGAGATACTCATAAAATAAATTCGCCAGTGTAGCCTAAATCTCTTCATCATCTATATCATCATTATCAAAGCATATCATCAATAAAATTAAAATCAGTCATATAGATTTTAGTTCTCTAAATAATATAATCTTCACAATAATTGTCCAAAAAAGTCAACTCATACATGCATCTACTTCTACATCACTTTTTAACTAACTAGTTTCAATATTTCTATTGAAATTATATATGATTTCCTCTTTATATGTCCAAGTCATGTTATGCATCTTTTTAGTATTTTATCCACTATTAGTATGATTTCCTATTTCTCTTATAATTGTGAGTTGTCTCATATATATATCTTAACAAATATAACTCTATCATAATTATTTGAGATACAAAATACACCAAAATATAAAAGCCTTTTGAAGCCTTGAGGCATGAGATAAATTAAGATATTGATTTTTTTGAGAAGTTTTCTGCATAAAAATATATAAAAATTATATCTCAAACTGGGGCTGTGGAAGGCATTATATCTTGATTTTTACTAAATAATTATCTATAATTTTTATCTATTAATGAAATATAATCAAATATAATATCAAATATAAAAAACAAACATTATTAATATTTCTCATCATCACAATCATTCAAAGTTATAAAATAAAATAGTTAGATTTCATTAATCTAACAAATAAAGTTTAAAATTCAAACTTCAAATATATAATATCAAACATAAAAGAGTTGGAGTATGTTTAGAGTTTAAATAATAATTGATTTTAGTGTTAGTATTTTGCTTAAACATGTTTTATCTCTTGTATAAACTATGAGTTCCTCGGCTCAACTAGTTCTTGGAATATCACCCAATATTAAATCAGCACTCTCAAACACTAAATCATTAACTGTAACATATTTATCTTTCATTTTTTCCATCAATTATTCATTGTTATTATCTATATCTTTCAAAAAAATAAAATCAATAGTATAATATTCATTGAATCTTTTCATCAATGCTCGATTATATTTAATGTGCACAAAATCATTCAAGCTTTGATATTCCAATTTATTTCTCTTCTTACTATTAATCTAAAAAAAATTAAGATTATTAAATTATATATATTACATTAAATAATATAATAAAGATATTCAATTTATATAATTATTCTAGTAATAAATATTCTCAAAAACTAATTTCTTCCACAATCAGATGTGTTACATATTATGTTGAGAACCTACATTATAAACTTTTAGTACTAAATTTAAACATATACCACCATTCAATTATAATTAATATAAATAAATTATTAGCTGAATATTTTATATATTTTAATCAAAAACATATAATAATTTAAAATTAATAATCACTTAAAATGAATAACTAACCTAGAGATTTAGTCTTCTTTTTTTTATATCAAACTCATTGTCAAAAAAATCTCTAGCATGCATGTACAAATCTAATTATGATATAATAGCATCTTGTTTATCTTTCTTTTTTATCAATCTCAACATATATTTACATATATCTTTAAAGATCTTTGAATTTAGGTATACTGCTAATCTTTTTGTATTATAATATAACTCTGAGTTCAAAAAATAATAGTTGAGCTTATATTCTAATAAAGCTGAATCTCTCACTCCTATCAATAATATTCATGATTTACTTAAACTTCTCTTTCCTACTTTTGACAATCATTTCTTTCATCTTTTTCATGGCAGCATAAATATAGCCCATAAAAGACATTTTTTCACCATCCAACAAGAAAAGAACACGTACACGAGGGTCTTACATCTTAAAATAAAGTACTATAATATTTCAATGAATATTATATTGGCTAAATTTTTCTCTTTTGTTCATTTATTTTCTACTAATTTGAATTATAAAACATCTTTTTCAAGTTATTTTTTTGTCAACCGACAAAAGATAAAGTAATAAAGGTTTTTTATGTGCAAGAGAAAAAATGCATTAGGGGGATTTAAGGTGCATGCATTTTGCAAATGGGCACACCTCCACCCAAGCGAGGTGCTATAGCAAGGTGGCACACCCTCACTCCTAGAAAATCCCTCCCTTTGTTAAAAAGATATGAAAAGTTCTACAAGATTCCAAGGAAGACTACACTTGTGTGAAAAAATATAAAAAGAATAAGATTATCCTAGATTCTTTTAAAGATCTCTTATAAATTTATATACATAATATAATATTTTAAAATTCTCTAGACTTGATAAGAACCCTTAAAGATTCTAAACATTTTCATATGTGTATATATAACAAGAAGATTGTATCATTTACAAACTACCAAGCTTTGTAAAGAGTCATTCTTCAATCAAGAGTATTTTTCATTTCAAATATTCTTTAAGTTTTCTTTACTTCCAAGTCACGGATAGAAGCTGAGCTTAACAAGCAAGATAAGAGAGAGGCTGACTTAGCAACAACTAAAAGACAAATTATCTAAGTATCACATGAAACTTAGTAAAAAGCCATAGTCCATGACAAACGACATCATGGCACATGTGCTAAAGGCATGCCTAAGGCTTACCTTTAATAACTATGAACTCTATAATAATCATATTATAAATATTAGTAGCTTAATATTTTGAGTCACAAAGAATTATTAGTATAAGAACTATTTCATTACATTTTTTCTTTAACATAACATATATTTTTATAACATTTAACACTCATGAGATCAATATTCATCTCATCAATACTTAAGATTTGGGTCATATAGTTTTCTTGAACAAGGTGAAGTAACTAGAGAATAAAGTTATATGGCCCAGTCTCTTCATTATGATCATCAAATCACATTCTAAATATAATTAGAAGTAATCAATTTTATTTTTCTAAATAATATAATCATCACATAATTTTTTTCATAAATTCAATATATATGTCTTTTTTGATAATTTGTATCCAAATTTTTAATAATTAACCATTTATTATTCATCCTCCATTAAATTCTTAACCTAAGTATTTTTTTATTATAATTGTAAGTAATAACTTTTTCACATATTTAAACTATGTGAGACGTATCTCTCTAATTATATCCCCAATATTTTCTACTTCCCCTTGTTTTAAGATTAAGAAGAGAAAAATGAAATGTATATTTTTGATAAAAGAGCACTGACCATAAAACTCCTTAAATATATTCATTATCTCCTCTTTCACGAACTCCCAAAAAAAAAAAACTATCAAAACACTACTAAGAAGCAATCTGAGCTTGGAGCTCTATCCCCATTCATTTTCATCAAGGCAGAGTGAACCTCTTCTTTATAAAAAGATAGCTCAAGGATGCCTTCTGAGTTCTGACAGCCAAACACCATTAATTTTGATTTTGTCCACAAAATTATTTCGGTGATAGGCATTTGTCATATGGTGAAAAAGCCTGTATTCTTGTCCCCTTCCCCCTGCCATATTTCTCTTGATACCTGCCTCCAATAAGTCTCTTTCAGCTCTCTCCACTCTTTAAAGTATCCCCTGTTTCCTTTCTTGTTATTATTCATTCCAAGGACTTCTTTGTTCCATGCTGGAAGCTTCAACTTTAGCTCATTTTGCAACAATAATAAAAGTAAAACTGACAGTTCCTTTTCTAACATACCCTTGCCACCATCTCCTTAAAAAAACTTGAATCCCTCCACATTGAACCACATATTTTCAATTTAGTCTGAACAGTCTAAACAATAATAAAAGCTTAAACTTCAACTTTAGCTTCAACTTTAAAGTTAGTCTAAACAGTCTGTTCTGCGGTGCACCTCTGAAATGATCCAAAACAGTCCTGCGTACCCAGGAATCTATCCAAATGTGCATGAGACTAAATGTCCTGAGCCCCACTCCACATGAAAAAACCCCCCTGTGGGGGTAAGCCACCGAAGCCTAACTCATCAACTACCTCAGCAAACCTAGTCATTACTGATGTCAACCCCCCAGGCCTGTTTCTTTCCCTTGGGCATAAGATATTGTTAAAGTCTCCCAAATCAGTCTGATTGCGCCCAACTCATTCCAAAAGCATTCTCTATCCAAACGAGTGAAAGGCAAACTTTTATCCCTGTAAAAATCCAAACAAAGCAATCTTCTATGTTTTGAACTTGAAAGATGCTGTAAACTGACCCACTTCCATTTCTGAGTTCCCAAATTCATTTGTCCGAACATGCCAAGATTCCACCAGCTTAATGTAAAAAATACTCAATAAATACTAAATACAAATGTTTCATTATATAACATGTAAAATAAATTGAGACAAACCACAAGTTAAATACTCACAACAAAAAACATATACAAATATTAATAAATAAACATAAAGTTGTAAACTAAAATCCATTAAACTAGCGTGTAAAACTTCAAAATATCAAATTTTTAAAAAAAATATATAAATTAGAACTTTTTTAAGACTTTAGTAAAAATATCTAATGGTTGTTCTGTCATTTGAATATTACTATAGTCATACTTATCTTACATCTTCTCGTAAAGAAAAAAACAGTCCACCTCTATATATTTTGTCCATTTACAAAATATCAGATTATATGTTATATGTATCTCTGAATGATTATAATAGTAAAAAGTAATTGAAAATAAAAGTGAATACACAATCTCTTCGAGCATGTGTCGCATTTAAAATATCTTATAGGTGACTGTCGACATTGTTGGAAACTACATCTGCATTAAACCTCAAAAAAAATCGCATACCCTCTTTTTTTTTTATGAAACAATGTTGCCTCCAAAGAAGTACAAAATTATGCCATAAATCTCCTATCATTGCATGTTAATGTCAAAATTGAATCTAAATATGTGGCTAACTATAGGTATTCATGATCTCTGAAAAAGATATCAAGTCGCGAAAACTTGTGTACATGCTTGAGTATGCAAAGAGCATCATTAAAATTAATCCATCTTGAAGAATCTAAGAAAAGATTATCTAATATTGACTGTTTATGTTATATTTATTCTGATTATAGTTAGATATTAAATTTCCTTATGATTCTCTAGTGAGTAATGAAGTAAATTAGAAAAATCGTATCAAAAATAAAATTAGTACTTAAATCAATACGTATATTTATTAGAGCATAACCCTAAAATTCAACTTCCGTGAAAGTATCAATCGCATACTTCCTTTTTGACATGATATTTCTCTTAGAATAAATCACCTTCATACAAAAAAAAATCATGAGTCTACTATGATTTTTTTTCTTGAACTATGACTGAAATATTCTTGAGTTAAGTGATTCTTAAGTTGTCATCTCTCATACTCAGAATATTATTCGTGTATACAATTAAAAAAATCATCATATTATTAAGATACTTCTGAAAGAATAATGAAAAAAACTATAACACATATTTATAACCCAAACATAATGACAGTCAATAAAAATCTCAAAACTTGATAATTTATCTTCTGCAATCTATAAAATATATTTAATTATGCAGTTCAAAACTCAGGTGGTTCCTTCTGTTATATATAATTTATTTTGATAAACTATTTTATATAACTAAAATATTTTTAGTTTTAATATTTTGTTAGTATTGAAAATAAAATATCAAAAGGTTGTGAATATAGTAATAGCACAATAACAAAAGTCTCAATGTCCGGTCAGTGAGCCGAAGAAATTTTTAGAGTAGAACTCGATCCATCCAAGTGATCCGACCTGCTCCGTTATTGATATAATTTGTTTTTATTACTATTTTTTGTACTGTTGTAATTTTTTGCTTGCGAAACTGTCCATCTTTACTTTCTCCTCTCTGCATGATTTTCTTCATGATTGTTTCTACTCACAAATCTATAAGACTTGTTTTGATAATAATCTGTAAACACATAAGTAATTTGTTTTTATGACTAGTGAGTTACGTTATTCTTCGTGTTTCTGCTGTTGTTTGATTTTGTTTATTGTGGTTTGTTGGATTGTAGTAATAGATATATTTTTGCTATTTTTTCGTTTTCTTATTCTGAATCTGTGAAATCATAAACGTGAAAGCAAAACCGTCTAACACCCTCTTATACAACTTCAACTTAATGTTACCATGCAAAATATATATTTTACATGTCTAGATAATATATCATCTATCTGTGGGATTCTTTCAATGGAATAATAAGTTGCACAAATATCATCACAATTACTAGAGAAAGAATATATTAGTAATTCATATCGAATATCTAAGTAAATTTCATCACAACAAATCTCATCTTAAAATGATCTATTTTTTTTTCTAAATATATATTTATGAAGAATACTCACCTACAACAAATAAAAAACTTTAACAAGAATTAGTATACTAGTTTCCAAATCCTATTATGAAGTAGAAAGCATTTATCTTTTTCAAAATTATATGATTTCATCTTAAATAAGATAATATCTTAGAATGTGACTTCAGTATCTTAATATTATTAAGAAAAGTAATAAAAAATAAAAAAAAACAAAATAAAAGTATGACAACATATAAAATTGAGTGTTAAACATAACTCTTATGTCTTCCAAATAATAATTAAAAAATCAAGATCAAAAATATTGATTACATGATCATTTAGCTTCTCGATTAACTCATCTTTAGTTTGCAAGGACTGGGTATGTCCTAGTAAGATTATAGGTCTTGAAAGAACAAATAATGAGATTTCTCTTCCTGAGAAATAACACTCCTAAACCAACATAATTTATACTCGTTTATAGATATAATAACTTCTAGACTCACACACTTTCTATACTTATTAAAGAACGGGTATTATTCAAAAATAATAACATCAATATTCACTAAAATTCTAATTGTCTTTGGTAAAACATGTTAATATCCTTTTTGAGCACTAGAGTATCCAACAAATGCATATCTTAAGGCCTAGGTACTAGAATTATCTCATCCTTAAAAAAAAGATCATTAGGAAAATAAATACTTTTACAAATTTTAAAAGATACACTAAACAATCTCTCTCTAAGATGCAAGATCTGAAATAACATATGCTAAGAAATAACAAAAGAAAACAACTAGTTGATGAGGTAATTTATAAATAAAACTTAGAGATGTCATATAAATCATATCATGCAAGCATGACATGTTAATACACAATTGGCTCACAAATTGCAAGGTCGTGCTGGGTCATGCCAACCCTAGAGCGGGTCGTGCTATTCGAGTCAGTCCATGCCAACATGATAAAGTTTAAAAAAAATACTCAATTACAACCAGTCACATAACCAATATCCAGATTGCATTGCATGGCCATTTAAAAAAAATACACCATTGGGTGGTCACCCAACTGGACTAGACATGTGAATCGAGACTCAATCATAGCTAGTCCTCAGGCCGGCTAACTGTGCATTGGGTCAAGCACGTGAGTCATGCTTGGCCCAGCACGAGACATGGCTCTCACCAACCCAGCATGGCACGAGTTGTGTCACAAGCAAGCATGGTCTAGGACCAAACATGGTGCTGGACCATGTCATACTGGGCCAACATAGTTTTGGACCATGTCGTGTCGTGGGGAGTGACAGTGCCACCTGACTTATTTGACACCTCTAATAAAACTATGTCTCTCCAAAAATATTTCAAAATATTTCTCTCCAATTAGAAATATTTGTGTCGTCTCCATCAAATATGTATTCTTTATTTTATCAATTACATTCTAAATGCGTATACAACATAAGAAATCTAATGTATAATCTTGTGAATTATGCAATAAGTGATAAATCTACCTTATATATATATATATTAATACATTATTACTTCTTATTTTTTAATATTTTATTAAATTAAATTTTTATTATTTTATGAAATAACTAAAAATTAAAAAATATATATGCTATATCATAAAAAAATATATACTTATATATATCATAAATAGTCAACAATAAAAGTAATTAGATATCAAAAGTTCTCTATGATTTCATTTATATTATCTTCCCATATGTTTGAGTATATCAGATCAAATAGATCCTTATACAACTAAATTGGTATGCATGAAAGAAATCTATGATATATTTTTATAACTGACATATTATATTCTAAGATAAAAATAATCTTAGGATTTAGATTAGATATTCTCAATTTAACTAATGATGAGTAATCAAATTTAAGAAACACAAGTAAATAATCCAACATATTTAAATATCTAAAAAAAATAGATCATTGAAGAAGAGACATATATTCCATATGCTCAATCCTAAATAAAAACTTTCTCAAAATCTTTCGATCTTACAAACCATAATTAGTATAAATAAAAATAAAATTATAATTTAATTATCTGAAAAGACAACTAACTGAAACTAAACTAATAGGATAATCATAAATAAATATGATATTGTAAAAAAAAGAATCAAGTTGAATATTGATATATCTAATTATTTTAAATAAATTACTGCTGCCTATAATAATATTTTTAGAATAAAAAAATACAATGAATAAGAAATGATTAACAGTAATTAGAAATATCCAATGAGCCGAGTGACCCAAGTCTACCCCATAGCACAACCCAAAAAAGATGTGCCAAGCCTATGCACAAACTGGCCCATGTTGTGTTGGGCCAGGCAAAATGCCATGGAAGCCAAATCATGAACGGCTTGATGCCTTCAACATGGCATGTGAACTGCAAGCACATGTTTATGATGGATATATTTAAAAAAGACACATTAAGTCTATGTGCCATTTTTTAATATACCATATCTAAAGAGGTGCAAGCAATTGACTCCAAAAGTGACACCGACGCACATCGATGTCTTGTCAAAAACATTATTTTTTATAACATTAAAAAAAAAGAAATCCAAGTAAATCATATTATTCTTACACTTTTTAACATTGAGGATCAAATATGAATAAATAATTAGCAAATAATAATTATAGCATACTAACCCAATTGAGTAAATTTAATCCAATCACGTGATCATTATCAAAAAAAGTTGCCTCAATGGTCTAAACCTCATTCCATAATCTTATTTGAATGTCAGCCAAATATGTTTCTCTAATAGTTAGAACTTCCTTTTGAATTAACAATTTTGATTGATCTATGCATTTTGTTTACCATCAATTCTAGTTTTTTATAATATCCTCTCAAATATAAATATATTTTATGCCTTTGTGATAATTAGAGAGATCTTATGTCAATCTATAACATCTATATTCATCATTCTATTTTGCTTATTAATCTTTTTGGTGTTGATGGAATTCAATACAATTAATCTAAATCTAGTGGTAGCATTTATTACATCATCTATCTCATGGGAAATTGTAAAGAATTTTTTCCTAAATGAACAATCATGCATTCTATGTGACCAATTGCATAGAAAATACAATAATGTCATTCTTTTATTTTCCTCATCTCGTGAATATCTACTTTTGTAAGAAACAATTTTGTCATTATTACTCTTTAATTTTGTCATTATTACTCTTTAATTTTGTCCTATTCAATCTACCTTTTTTCCTAGAAGGTTCGAGCATTCCTTGCTTTTTGAATTTTACCATGAAATGAGCTACTTGCATGGCCATGGTGATATCATGAGCACCTCATATTTGTAGTTCTTGTTTTGCCCAAAATTTGAAATCATCCGTGAAATACAAGACTATCTCTATTTCTGTTAAATCAGAAATTTAGAGCAATAACTTTATAAATTCCCAAATATATTCTCATACTCATACTTCCCTCATTACATCAGCCATCATAACTTTGTCATTGTCTCATCCTATATAATTCTAGATAAAATTATTAATAGCACTCCTAAATTTTACCCAAATGTTAATGGGAGTACCTCTACACCACACAATATCACTTTTTCAATGCCACCATAACATTGCTATAACCGCAAAATAAATTTGGTGTAATAGCAATACTCAAAAATATTACTCCACACTCAAAGAATATCATTCACATCCTTGGTCAATCGTGTATCCTTAGATTCATTTGGCTTGAAACATCTAGACAAGATGTTATTGTTGTAGGAAACCCACCACCCTCTATGGTTCTTCTAGAAGTTGAGAGTTCTCTTCACAACTCTCTTATCTCTTGTTGCATATATAATTATATACCATCACAATTTTAAAGACAATCTTTTTCTTAATAAGTATGTGTGTCATAACAAACCTACCACCTTTTATGGTTCTTTTAAAAGTTGAAAGTTCTCTTCTCAATTCTTTTCTTTTGTTGCAAAGATATTATCATGATTTCTAAGAAAGTATTCTTCTGGGTATGCATGTTCACCTTAGCATTAAGAGTACCTTGCATCCTACCCTTGAGTTCATCTTTCATGGAGACCAACCCTTTAACGTCATGTTCGATATCCTCGAATTTATCTCATACTTACATAGTGTTCATTTCCAGTCTAGTAAAACCAGATTTAATGAAAGACATATCCTTCGAACTATCTTTTTTCTTCTCTTTCCTTTACATCAAAAACATTAAAAATAAAATTATTAATTTTAAAAATTCATAACATATATATAACTAGCTATGATGTCATTTGTCATGGAACACAAGCTTTAGTGTGGTTACGTGCGGGCATAAACTAGAAGATATACTCCTTGCATGCTTGAGTTGGCCTAATTTTATCTCACACAAAAGAATCACTTTTACAAACCAAAGAAAAAATCAAACTTTTGAAAGAAAATAAAATTACAAATAATTATAAAATATTCAAATAGATACAAATGAGAGAAGACTCTCCTATATAGAAAAAACCTCTTGTATCAACGATCAAGATTATATCAAATGCATTAATCTTATATCACATAAAATAAAATAAAATTCCCAAAAAATCAAGAACATTAATTTGGACTTGGACCTCGGAATATTTTTAGGCTCATCCTAAAAATTCTCATGCACGTGCATGACACATCACTAAAAAAATATTTTTAAAAAAAATTATCACATGTTAGTTGTGGTCTCCAACAACTAGACAAAATTCAATGGATCGGATTTTGTCCAATGGTTGGATGATGTCCAACAAAGGGGGCTAAAAAAATAATTTTTAGAATTAAAAAAAAAACATTAAAGTTATAGAATATAGGATATATAACAATTAATAACATATTCTTTTTATATTCCTAACTCTTTATATATCAAAAAAGTAATATTCAATACACATAACTCCTAATTAATATGGATCTGAGATAGGTTAATACTTCAATAATTTTTTCCCAAAAAATCAGAGAGAATGCATCTGATAACTCTTGAACTAAAAATCAACTATCCTTAGATGAAGGTATTTGTAATCGCACTCAAGACATGACCTCTTAGTTCTTTATACATCAATATAACTAATTTTTAAAAAAATAAAAAATAATGAATTTAATAAAAATTAAATTAATATTTTAGATAATTTTGATTTAGATAATAATAATCCAACTAAAAAATCCAAAATAATTTAATTTCTAGTTATGAGCCTCCCCAAACATTTTAAAAACTTATGCTTCAAAAATTAATATATGTAGTTTGAATGCACTTTAATATAAATAACTCGTAAGCTACTCAAATCAGTGTGCTCCTGTATATAAGAGCATTAATGTATGTTAGGTGAAATCAAGTAAAAAAATTAAATTTTATGTCTCAAATTTCTATATGACATCAAAGAAAACCATATAGGGTGAAAACCCTAGAAAAATTTGTAAAAAAAACCAAAACCCCAAGGGAGAGGGAGTGCTCATTGCGCACCAACTCCTCCCCCACTATCACACACCCACTGTGTACAACATATTGACTTGGACAGAGATAAAAATTTTTGAAAAGCAGAATATCATGTGCAGGACTGTAACTGCACGATCTAGTTCTGTTAGTCGAAACTATTATTTTCATTGAATGAGCATTCCAATGGACTCGAATCTTGGGGCTAGTTTACAAGTAATTATCATGAGGTTAATGACAAGCCATAAGCTTGAATCTTGCATCTCAATGTATGTTCAAGTCGATTGCTCGAATGTCAGGGCTAGTTTATAGGCACTTGATTTGGGTTACTTGGAAATCTTGGCATCAACATTCAGTGACAGACAGAGCATATAAACACATATAGCTCAGAGTAGGAACCAGAGTGCAGACCCTCATTTCTAGTTTATAGGCACATAATGTCAGACAGAGCATTTAGAGTTTATGGTGAAACATTTAGAGTTTATAGGCACATAAAAATGTGATCGACGAAATGGGTTTAGATGTATGGATGGGATGTTTTGCAAAAACAGCAGTCGAAGCTGGATTTCTTGCCATCTTTCAGTTTAGGAAGACTGGCAGAAGTGACCCGATCAAGTTATTGAAGTTGTTGGATATATTAGCCTCTCTTAACAAGTTGAGGCAAGATTTCAACATGCTTTTTGGTGGATTTGCCTACATGGACATTCGAATCTGATGAATGATCTTATTAAGCTGGTGATTGAAGGTGCTGCTGATAATTTCTGAGAAATTCTTGTACAGGTGGAGTTGCAGAGAGAGATCCCTCATCCCACAAATGGAGCTGTTCCAAGACTCATCAACTTCATTACTAACTATTGCTACAACCTCATTGGAAAAGATTACAAGCTCCAAACAAGTAAAAAAAACTATACACCATGAGCAAGTTCAAGAAATAACTTACAAGGACAACCTGATTAAGCTCATCCAACAAGTAATAATATTGGAAAGGAAAAACTTAAAGGATCCTTGAGATCCAAGAAAAGCAGGGATTCCTTTTTTTGTTACTTCCTCATTTTCTTGTTGGTAAATATTCTACATATTTTTTTTATCATATATTTTACTAAATCAGCTATGAGATACTCTCAATTTTTTTTATCATTATTATTTCTAAGTCAGCTAAGTGAAAATAGATTTAAATTTTTTATTATTATTCTCTCTAAGTCGAATATATGAGATTTTTTTTTTTTTTTTTTTGCTATTATTTTCTCTAAGTCGGTTAAAAAAAATATTTCTTAATTCTTTTATCATTATTCTCCTTAAGTCGACTAGGTGAGAATATTTGATAATTATTTTATTGATATTATCTCTGAGTAGGCTAGGAAAATATATTTATGTAGAGTCTTTAATCATTATTCTCCATAAGTCGACTAAGAGCGAATATTTTTAAACCTTTTGTTATTATTCTCCTAAGTCAATAATGCAAGACTATTTCATAATTATTTTATCGTAAAGTTTATCTTTGCAAAATTACTGGTTCAAATTGACTCGTAATGTATTTCTCATTTTATCTCGGAATACTAGATTTTTATGTATCAATTTGAGAATATTAAAATTTAGAGAAAGTTTTAATTTTTTTTTTCTACTTTTTTTATTATTGATGTATTTGATGGGGGTACTAGTTTGTGAGTTGCCCCTGACAGCATACTCCTCTATATAAAAGCATTGATGTATGTAAAGTAAAATCAATTAAACTTTAATTTTATTTGTTTCAAACTTCTACAAATAAAAATTAGACAAGTAACATGATACATTAGAAAATAATAATTTAAAAATTAGTTAATATGAAATAAGACATCTAGTTAACATATTTAATTTTGAATCAAAATTGAGATAATTTAATTGAAATAATACTATATTAACATATTGAAATTGAAATCGAAAGTGAAAAATATGATTATTTTTCATATTTAAGATATTTAATTCATAATCCAAATTATATCAATAATATATTATAATGTTGAAGATTTCTTATTATATCAAAAATATATTTTGATAATGATAGTCCATAATTATATCAAAAATGTGTTTTGATAAAAATTATACTTTATCATATTAAAAAAAATTTATATCAATAATGATCTCTTGTTATATCAAAAATATATTTTGATGATTATTACTCATAATTATATCAAAAATATACTTTATAATAATCTATGATTATATTAAAAATATATTTTAAATATATTGATCCCCGATTATATCAAGAAAGAACTTAGATGATAATGATCTCTAATTATATTAGCACATGCGCCTAGATAATGATGATCTATAATTATATTAACAAAGAAATTAGATGATGATGCAATCTTCAATTATATTAAAAATATATTTTGATGATAACAATTTCTAATTATATCAATAATATGATTTGATGATTATGATAATTATTATGATACAAATAAAAGATATGTAATACAAAAAATATAAATAATAAAAAAAACAAATTATAAAACTAAAGTCAGTTATACAAAAGAAAAAATGACATTAATAATCTTATATGATAAAAATTATATGTTGGATAAAAAAATTAGAGAATAATCATTAAAATATGTATGCTTTATAGCTCATAATATTATGCTACTACAAGACAATATTCAAATTAAAAATTAGTGAAACACAAAATATGCACCTAACACACTTATAACGGACCATATGAAAAAAATTAAATTTAACAAATTAGTGAAAATTATTACAAGAGATTGAATATTAAAAAATTAAATAAAAATAATAAAAACAATATGCATTAAATAAGTTTATATGAGAAGTTATATTATTTTATAGTAAAACCCAATTATCACAAATTTATATTGTTTTTTAGGTTAATTTATTATTATTATTATTATTAGAGTAAACGGTTTGTGTATGACTAATTTCATGAGGTATTATTTGATATATTGAGTTTACATATTTTAGTATTATATAAGTGTGTATTGAACAAAAAAATTAACCAAGTCATTTGTGTCATTTTTAAACTTTTACCTTCTTATACAGATATTCAACATGCAGTGTCTAGCCGTAGCATCCTTTTTTTTTTTGCCCAAACAAACCCTCATGTCGGGTGGGGCATGAGCCAATTCAAATCTAGGTCGTGCCAGATCAAGTTGGTATGGCTCAAACACTGTCACAACCCATGCCCAGCTACCCAGCCACAACACCCCAACGTCTGGTGGCACCTAGGCAGGCGATGAATCATGAACAATTTGGGTTGCCGGCATGACCAATGCCTTGGCATATGCCATGTGGATTCTAGTCCGGAATGTGTTTAGTCAGGTTGGGCATGATCCTGATCACCACTAAACAACACAGTCTGTGCATGACAGGTCGAGGGAGGTCCACGTGCTCATGTCATGCTAGGCCAACTTTTTAGGAGTTGGGTCGTGCGCCAGGAAGCCCACCCAGCCCATTTGACCCATCTACCTTCTAGAATAAATATTATCCATAGAATGACATCAATTGGTGGTTCTTACTTCCATCTAGGATACATAACAATTAGTTGTGTATCTAGAAACAAGTCATCACTCAATTTTCCAATATTATCTCTACAGACAAGTCCCACCAACAAATATTTGACTTATATGCCCTTTTTTCCCTCATGTAACATGCAACATGAGATTAAACAAAAAATAAATATCACCACAAAAAATACAAAAGCTGAATAGAGAACTAGAAAATTTTGCATTGGTGCAACATGGGTACATACATGCATTAATTACCTGGGAGTTGTGTGCCCATAGAAGTAAGCAAGTGTCATCTCTGAGGGAAGGCCGTCCACTAGGTCAAAAGGCAACTCGACAGGAGTGGCAGCAATGCACGCAGGAATTGTTATGGATCCTTGACCAATATCTAAATCTACAAAGGTAGGTTTTGAACCTTGTTTAGCTGCCCAACTCAAAAGCATCTTTGACAAAGTGCTCTTTCCAGAATCAGTAGGACCTACAATAATTACTCTGGGACCCTGAAGATTAAAGAATGTTGCTTCATCATACACAATAGGTTTTTCATTGCTTATCAAATGAATCAGGTACTTAAGAGGTTAGTTTGAGAAACAGATGAATAAAAAAACAAAAACTACAGAAACTTTAAAGCAAGCTGAAAATGTTGTCAAGGTTAGCCCTAAAACGCACCAAGATTTGAAAACCAAGTTGAGACTTGTATTAGAGGGCCATCTATTTACAAGCAAAAATAAAGATATGACAGTCATCATGGTCAAAGAATATTTCAAATATAATATGGATCAACAATAGAAATTTTAGTTCTTCAGAGAATAATATCCTTTCATAAATTTTAACACGAATTCATAAAATATGCATTTAACCTTTCATTCACCAGAACCTTCATTAGGTAAAATTTTTTTATAAAAAATTCAGCATATCATATAAATGTTAGAATCATAATTCAAGATTGATACACTTAACCTATGATCAAATTTAAAGTTAGCTCAATAGAATGGGTATGTTGCAATGTTTGTTTATTTTTGTAGTGTTTATTTTTTATTTTTTTATTCTTATGATGAGGATAACTGACATGTGGATGGTCTCGATTATTTTTACCACTTATATATGACATTATGAACCACATATATATTTTATGATTCATTATGACACCCAATTATTTATTTCTTTTACATATGTATATTTTATCATGGTATCAACACTGATTTTTAATGACTACATATATATAAGATTAGAAATTACATGTATATTTTATAATTTTTTTATGATATACAATCAATCATTTCTCTTATATATGCATGTTTTGTTATGATATTAAAGCAAGTGTGTTTTTGGTAGGGGTGTCAAACGGGTTGGGTTAGGTTAAATGGTTACGGGTTAAATGAGTGACGGATAAAAAACATGTAAACTCATATATGACACATTTAATAAACGGATGAAAAATCAAAACACGAACACGAACTATTTAATAAACAGGTAACACGATAGGACTCGTTTAATACATCTAATTTTAACAGGTTTGATTGGATTGGGTTGGGTTAACACAATAAACCACTCATTTGATCCATTTACCTGTTTACCACACGTTTGATCTATTTAACATGGTAAACCACCCGTTTAACTATTTACCCATTTATTTAAATGGGTAAATGAGTTATAAACAGGTTAATATGTCTCATCCAAATACGACATATTTATTAAACGTGTTAAACGGGTTGACTCGTTTATCACTCAAACTCATTTAATCAGTAGTTAATCATGTCGGTTAATCATGTTGTATTAAATTTTGATAGATTTAGTTTTATGAATAGTTATTTAAGGTGTAAGATGTACTGAGATACAATAAGCTTTGAGATACAAAGTACAATTAAAACATATTTTTTGTGGGATGCACTCTACTTAATATACATGTAAATTATATATTTTTACTAAATATTATTTATAAGTTTTATCTATTAATAAAATACAATCATAAAAAATATTAAATATAAAAATCATACATCATTAGTATTTCCCATCATCATAATCATTCAGAGTTGTAAAATAAAATAATTAAATTTCAATAATCAAACATATAAAATTTTAAGATATCAAACATATTAACTATAATTTTTAAAAATACAAAGAGAGACTTTTGGAATAATATGATTTAAGAGAGGCATTGAGAATAATTAATTTATAAGGACTTGAAAAATAATATGATTTGTAAGAAATACTTCAAGAATAATATATTTTGTGAGGAGAGTTTCAAAAATAATATATTTTATGGTGACACCTAAGGTGAGGCGAGATGAGGCACTTTTGCCAAGACCTGAAGGAATTTGGGCTTTAGGCACTCTATTAATAATTATGATTTTAGGGTTGAGATTCTCTCTTGCGGATGACATCTACAAATCCCATATGCTAGAGCACATGAAGCTAGTTATGCCACATGCCACAATGATCAGGCCAAAAACAACTGCATGTCAAGCCAGAAACAACTGCATGTCATACCAACCATACCAGATGCCAAATAATGTGACGCATACCATGCCAACCGCCACTACACATCTCGGACTAAATGCCTTTAAACTAACCTTTTTTTTGTTCTCGAGCAAACACCATTCCACACAATATAGCATCCTTTGGGTTCTCGTGTAGTACAATAGTAATCCAATTTTGTTCTTTATCATTTTTTTTGTTTTGTCATACAACTATTCTAATTGTTGATTTATTATTGTTATTTAGATTGAGTTAGGAATATAATTATTATTATATGAAAATTTGAATAGAAAAAAATATACATAATAGATTACTAGAGTATGCATCTAATTTTTCTAATTAGGAAAGGCTTAACCATCTAACATAGATCTTCCAAGTGATGATACAAATGAGACCTAGTTATTGACTGATTCCTAATTATTGATCACATTATAACAATTTATTAAGTCGTAAGTACCTTCAATTTTTACATATTACATTACCTACAATGTATAATGTGAGATTACAGAATCTTTATATTCATTCATGTTTACTTAGATATATAATGGAGTATCTTAGTTTATGAGATTAGAGCCAACAGATACTAGAGAGTCAAAACATATCATTACTCAATTTATTTGTTTCACACAGTTAGCTACCTAATGTTTAGAGGTATTCTCAATAGAAATAGATGTTTCCATTAGATTGAAATAATATAGAGGTATCAACTTGGACGAGCAGCCTAGGCACGGCCCACAATATGACACATTTCAGTAGTGTCGGGCCTAACACAGCACGGTCCAAAACTGTATCTGGTCTTGGACAATGCCGGCCCAAGGCATGGCTCGTGTTGTGCTAAGCTGATGTGAGTTGTGCCTTGTGTCAAGCCAGGCATCTGCATGCCTGGCTCAATGACACAGTCCACCAACCCGATGACCTGAGACCAAGCACGGTCATGTCTTGGTCATGCCCCATCGGTGACCATCAAACAGAGTACTTTTTTAAAAAAATGACCCCATAAGCCAAATTATACTTACATGGCTGGACACCATTATATCCTATGACTACAACACTACACACTTAGCATTGGCTCAAATTTGACTGAACCAACATGATCCATACCAGGCTCAACACGGCCCAACACTATCAAGCATTTTGCGGGCCAACATGCTATGTCGGGCTACTATTATGATTATCATGGCGTGCTCAATATGTCATGGTGGCACGACCGTGCCTCACTAAAATAGGTTATGCCAGTACGAGACAGCTCGTTTGACACCTCTAAGATAGATAAAGTAAATTCTTAGCATGAAACTATCATATAACCAATTATATGTCAAGATAAGATTTCTAACACCACCCACCTAAGAAGCAAGTGATGTAAATCATGAGAAAAGTGATCATACCAAAAAAAAGTACTAAAAATTCCTTAAGTATAAATCAAAAATAATATAGATTATAAAAAAAGATAAATCATATAATGGATTCATTCATGAAATTTCATAATTTTCACATAAAATACAAAAATTATTACCAAAAAAAAATATACAAGACTCTTTTCTATTAATCCAAGAGTAAATGGTTTCTCTTATTCATGTATTATAGTTCTCACCACTCATATTTACACTTCTAACTCTTACAATATTAGGCGAAGAGTAATTAGTTATATCACAAGTAATTATTCGTTAATCATTTTTTTTTCTTAATCTTGTCAAAGTTAATAGCAAAACATTTAAAATTCTTAATCATATCAATATTAATCTTAGTATTTTATTTCTGTCTTAAGTTATTTTTATCTATGAATATTCAAATAATTTATTTTTCATATGTTATCTAGCTAAACAATTCAAAACTGATATTATTTTTTCTTTTGCTAAAATTATTTTACAAGATCAAAATACTTCAAGGATAACCTTTTTCAGTTCTAAGAAGAATGATTTATATGTTTTCTTTCTTGTAGCTAGGTCTTTGAGTGGGATTAGTTGTCTTTTTTTTCATTCTCAATTTGGACATTCATCTCTACATAAGCTGAGAATTTTAAATTCTGACATAATGAGTATGTATAAACTAGATTGTAAGTCTTGTCAAATAACATATAAACACTTCATATTTTATCCATCATATATATGCAAATTCAAGCTCATTCAATCTAATTCATTCAAATATCTAAGACCTGATAAATATAAGGCTCGAGATTATTAAAAATATTTTATTATTTTTATTAATGATTATTTTTGTTATATTCTTTTTTTTCAATTTTAAAAAACATAATTTTTTTTCTATTTTTTAGTTTTTTCATATAATAATTAAAAAATTTAATAATAAAAACAAAACTATAAAAACTAACAATACTATTAAATATATGTCAAATAGATATAGCAAATATTGTACAAACCATATGATTATTTATTAAACTTCAAGCACGTGCATACCCTCACAAAATAAGATAGTTAATGGGAAAATTAAATATTTGAATAAGTCAGCTTAAATATTTTTTATGATATAATATTATGAGATATTTTTTGCAAGATATGATTTTAATTATCAACTACATGATTTGTTGAATTTCATCCTCAATCATATTCTATTGTATCTTTTCAAGTTCTAGATCTTAAATATAGATTATTATAATATCTATCAAAATTTTGGAGAGTATGTATTTTGTTAAGAATCTCTTCGAATATAATAAAATGACATTCATGTGATAAAGTATGTCTTTCTTAGTTAACCTATTATCCAAAAAGAGTACATGCTAATAAAGATATTTAAAATTTTAGTCAATGTGGATGTAACCTTTATTAGCATGACTGAATTTTTAAAGAGTCTAGACTAGCTAAGGATTCAAAAGTCTCTCATTAATCTCTTACCCTTTCTAATTCTCATAGAGTCCATTTAAGCCTCCAACCAAGAGAGATGATCACTCTTCAGCTATTTATGAGCTTGTTGAATCATATTATAATAAATCTCCTTTTGAATCATCATATATTCAAATTAGTAAAAGATCAATTAATTTTAATTTTAATAGAAAGAGTAAGATTTCCTTGAACAATAAATTCTTCCTTAATCCAAATGAGATAGTAGCACCCAAATCTATTTTAGTATCACCTCTAAACAAGGTAGGAAGTGGAAGACTTAATCACTCACATTTTTGTGTTTATTCTAAAAAAACATAACTAGTCTCTTATTCAAAACTAAGATACATCTTTCAATAAGTCAAAACATCTTATTACTAATTCTTCTAATTTTCATTTTCTAATTATTCTTCAAAAAAAATAAATAAATTATACTCAATATTATATTTCTAAGGTTACAACTCGGATGGATTAGGTCAAGTTGAGAATCAATTCAAACCTAACCCAAATTCAAAAAAGGTCAACCCAAGTTATGACTCAACCTAAGTTTCAACCCAATGGAGATCATGTTGAAGTCGGGTAAGGAGGCTTGAATCTGGTTGCATCACTTGTAACAATAAAAATTATAAAAGAAATTAATAAAAAATTTAAAACTAAATAATTAGAATATTTAAAATTAAATAATATAAAACTTATATTAAAATTTTAAATTAATTATATTTATTTTTAACATATTTTAACTTAGGCTCTTAGGTCTTAAATCTTATATTTGTAGGCATGACAATAAATAATTTATCAAATTAGATGAAATAAACTATAATTTTGAAAAAAGTTGCTTTGATTAAAGTACTTAGAAAAAAAAAAAATACCTCCATCAAATTGACAAATTTGAAGGCTCGATCACATGGCTCAAAAAAAAAGTAGAATGAGTTGTATGTCTATAAATAAGAAAGCAACTCGAGCAAGTTAGGTCAAGTTGTTGGTAAATCCGAACCCGACATAAATTTTGCTAAAGTTGAAAATTTTCAACCTAAGCCAACTCGAACCTGATTTTTCACAGGATGGTTTCAGATTACTCAAGTTAACCCAACCCAAGTTTCAACTCTACATATTTCACAAATCACAAGCTTGACTCAATTATTTCTTTCAGCCCACAATACCCCACGAAGGTTTTAGGCATGATTTTGGTTGTATCAAGTCGTGTTAGGCCTAGTTTTTCCTGGGTCGTATTGCGAATTGAGTCAAGTCATACATCCTATTTGCCAACTCTAAACCAACATAAAAAGATAGCCACGAATCATATTTTTTATAGCAAATCAAAAACAACTTTGGTTGCCAAACAAATTATTTATCATATCTAGCAATTATGAATGATCATATATATACACACATATATATACTCATTGAGTATGATGATCTATATTCTATAATATCTTTATGTCGTGAAAAAACTCTTTAATATTTTTTAATATTAAGTCAAGATAATATATGATGTATGAAGTCCAATAAAAATGTCATTATCTTAATTTCAATAATTTTCATATATGAAACAATGCATATTATATTTTCAAAAAACTTAAAATTTTAATATTTACATGATAAAATTTAGAAAAAATAAATTTCATATTTATTATGATAGAATGATTATCTATAGACTTAAAATGACATTCTCCTTTCCAACATGTTTCATCCATTTGTCAAGAAATTCAATGCCCTTATTATTTATCATTAAAGATATATTAAAAGAGCACATAAACAATGTTCTCTTAGAATAATTAACCAAAAAAATAATCAAGATTTTATTTATCATATCACTTCATCCAGCTGACATAATGAAGCAATTATTTTTCTCACTCCATTAAATAATTATTTATGGAGGTCATACCTAATGCATGTGACTCAGTCTTTGTTCTTTGTTCTTTATTTATCATACCTAATGCACGTGACTCAGTCTTTGTTCTTTGTTCTTTATTTATCATACCTAATGCACGTGACATAATGTCATACCTAATATCTAGGAAAAGATACTCTCATGATATTTTAACCTACAAAAATCAAAAAAATTATATCTGATTAATTTCAAATTCGAGACAAACCATTATTGAATAAGGGTACTTACCATCACACCAAAGCATCGTCAATACATGCATATAATAAGAAGGCTTCCCAAGTAATCATATCTCAATGATATATTCACTCAAACACTTTTAAAGTATTTATCATATGTCCCAATAAGGATACTTACCATCGCACCAAAGCATCTTCAATACATGCATACAATACAAAAACTTCACAAGACTTTCCAAGTATTTATCAAATCTTTAATAATAATCATTTATTTATAAGGTTCAGAACTCAAACATTATGAAGACGAAGACACGCCTACATTGTTACTTCGTACCATAGTTATTTAAGGCACAAGGCGCACTGAGGCGCAAAAGCCTTTTGAAGCCTAAGGCGCACTGAGGCGCAAAAGCCTTTTGAAGCCTAAGGCGCACTTGAGGCGCGGGCTTTTTTATTTGAGGCGCGGGCTTTTTAAATTTGCATCTAATAATAAACTAAAGAACATCAAAGATAAAAATCAAATATTAATAGTGCTTTCATCATCCAAACATTCAAAGTTTCAAAACAAAATAACAAGCATTCAAAGTTCTAAAACAAAATAAACATTCATGTATATACATCTAAATCTAAATCAAGAAAGTCTTCATCAATATCATTCCCATTATCAATCTTCAACTCTCCTTCTTCTTCATCTTTATCTCCCGATGAATAGATCATCTCTTCATCTTCATCAATCAAAGCAAGAGTAGGAGTATGTTTAGAATTAGATGATCTTGACTTTAGTTTTGGTGTTTGTGTTTGTGTTTTGCTTGGTTTAGCACGAACACGGATACGGACACAAACACGGAGATACGACACGGCAGGATACGGAGACAAGGCAAATTCTAATAAACTAAAATACGGATACGACTAGGATATGTCATGATAAAAAAAATAAAATTAAAAATAAAAATTATTTTCTTTATAAATATTAAATATTTTATGAAATAAATTAAATTAAATTAAAATATTTTAGTTTATAAAATAAATAAATATATTTTTATTTTATAAAATAAAAATATTTTATTTTATTTTATTTTAGAAGATAATATTTATAATTATTTTATTTTATAAAATAATATTTTAAAATTATCTTATATTATATAAAATATATTTTTTTATTTTATAAAATAAAAATATTTTATTTTATTTTATTAAAATATTTTATTTTATTTTACCACCCGCCTGCCATCCCCCTCAATTCCCGTCCGCCTGCCTCCCCCCTCAATTCTCGCCCGCCTGCCTTCCCCCTCAATTCTCGCCCGTCCCCTGCCTCCCCCCTCAATTCGCGCTCGCCCCCTGCCTCCCCCCTCAATTCACGCTCGCCCCCTGCCTCCCCCCCTCAAATCGAGCCTGCCCTCTGCCACCCACTAGACGTCCAATACGCCACCGTCCGATACGCCACATGGCGTATCAGATATGAATTTATCAATGATACGCCACATGGCGTATCGGACACGTATTCGTGCCGTGTCCGTGCTTCCTTGCCCGCTGCACCTCACCCGCCTGCGCCTCGCCTAAAGCAAGGCATTTTTCCCGGGAGTGGTGGCACCTGAGCTTTAGGCGCGCCTCAGGCACGCCTTTCATAACTATGTTTCGTTCAACAAAATCACCTCAATTGTAGGCAAGAAAATAAGCTAAATTACTCACTAAAAAAAAGTAACATTATACATTCACCTATCAATCAATAAAACCATCCTCTAATTCTCACTTTTTTAGACATCACGTAGTATTATTTATTTTAACTTAGTTTTAACTATTAATTTTGAATTTGAAATAAAAAGGCTAGCATTTGCTCCTCATTTAGTAACTACTAAATTTTACAATTATACTCATTCTACTATTTATTTCATTAATATTTTTTTATGTTGTATTTTATTAATATAGACCTTTCTTTTGGCAGAGGAATACAATTATTTACAATCTAAGTACTACTATCATTTACCCTCTTACAACCTGATCCAATAGCTAGACACTCTATCTTAGAACAATACATAATATGACACTTTAACTATGTGCCCATTTTGATCAATAAACTTGCTTGCAGAAATATCCACTATAACACTTGACAATAAAAGCTCTGCAACTTCAGCATTCACCATAACAATATCTTGACATAACCTTAGCATCACATCAATGCAATGATAAACCAATGAATAAACAAGTGGACAAATCCAATTCTTAAATGTTTTGTTATGTGTGTTCCAAAGAGAAGAATCCTCAAGTGAAAATGCATTGTCTTTCACTCCAGGCAGTGGAAAGAAATGAGGTGTCTGCCCATTCTCTAAGTATTGCACCTCTTTCCGGAGCCAACTATCATGCAGCTGGCTACTTCTTGTTAGTATTGTTATCTTCATGATTCTTTCTAATATGATTATAACTTGTCAAGATACCTCCATTTCTACTATCTTGCTAACCTTTATTTCCTTTTTGCCTATGCTCTACCTCTTAGAATTACCTGCTACTTACCATGCAAGACCTAGACAACCATTCTAGCATTATTTAATTAATATTTACCTATCTAACACTTGCTACAACCTGTAAATACAACCCAAGCACAAACTGCATAGCCAACCAGCTTACATATACATGTATATAGTAAAACCCCCATTCTAAGAAGCCTATTAAGACAACTTTCTACCCCATCTCCTATTACCTATCCTCTACTTTGGGTTTTGCTTCCCATCCTACCCTTACCTGTTCTAGAACTCATGTCCCGTTCACTTAGCTTTTACCTGAAAGTTAGAAAAGCAAACAAAAAAAAATAGAAATTACCTCTGCTATCCTATTTACGCTTCCTCTTTCTCACTTTCCTCGAGGCCAATTAGAGTTTCCTTATTATTGCAGATTCTAACATATGAATAAGTCATTTCATCTAAGCTTGCTAAGCCTTTAAATCTACCCGGAATGATCTCACCATCAAATTCTTATGTTCCTGTGTACATACATTCTTTTGCTAGTTTATCCACTAATATATTTGTCTCCTTGTATGTGTGAGAAATTGTAGTTTTCAACTCTTCCATATATTTCCTAATATTATATATATCCTTTTCATATTTTCATATTTCCAAGCTTTTTTAGGCTAACCCAACTAAAAGCATCAAGTTCACTTGAATTTGAATATCTTTTAGCTTAAGTCCTTTGAACATTTGAAACCCTCTAAGGACATGTATCTCATATTGTAAGGCTGATTTGGCCCTTCCTACCATTGTGAACACTTTTATTATCTTGCCCTATGAATCCCAAATCACTCCTCCCGCAGCCTTTATATCCCTATTAAAATTTTAATTTGTGTTGATAGCTAACTAACTTTTAGGTGGTTTGTCCTATTTAATGCTTTTTAAGCCCTGCCATCTCTTTTTTTTAAATGATAAGCATCATTCTCTTTTCAAGTCTTTCAAAATTTTCTCATTACTTATCTTAATTGACTTTATGGCTGAAATAATCGAGATCTCTTTTTTTATCTCCTATAATATCACTTAATAATTCATCCGAACTCCTCAAATTTGCTTTTATTTTTTGCTTTCCATATATATTAAATCACAACCAGTAGAATATTACCTCCTAGCCAAGTGTTGACTTTGTATTTGAAGTTATTCATGCTCCAGCTTATAAGTCTATATTTTAAATTATATTCTTCTAACTGAATTTGAAAAATAGATTCCAATTGGCCCCATATTTTTTTGTTATTTCTTCTTTCGAGAATAAATGATCTAAACTTTCTACAGCTGAGAAACAACATTCACACCTTGAAACTATTCTTATACCTTTCTTCTGAATATTAGAGCCCACCAATGTGACTTTTATTTCATTAATATACTCATACACTTCACCTTGGTAGCTAAGACTATTCATTTAATTTTTTTTCTCATGCACATTTTTTTTATTTTAAATTCATATATAAAATTATCTCCTCCCTCACATATTTATGACATTACTTGTGGCAATATATGACTACCTTTGCAATTTATTTACCAAAAATACACAAAATGAAATCACCATCTTTTGTATTAGATAATTGAGCATATTTTATTTTGTTTGGCTCACCTATCAATTAACCTAACCCATTATAATTCATAGAGATCATAGAGATTGTATCAAATGCACAATACTCTCAAGTAGCACATGATCTAAAAAATAAATATCTCAACAATTTTATTTCTAAAAATTAGAAAAATTATATTTAATGAGTCTCAAATCTAAGAGCACCCACTCATGAATGAAGGTATTTGTCGTCATACTAAGACATAACTTCTAATATATGCATGCAACACAAAAATTTTTAAAATTATCAATCATCCTAATATTATTCTCTTACAAATATTTTTTAACTTTAAAATTTTAATGAGATTTGATATATTAATGTGTATAATCCCATTATAATTCATATTTTTTTAAAATTAAAATTTAAATCTAAACTTTAACCAAAATTTTTATCCTTTAAAAAATTTTTAAAAACATAAAAACAAAACAAATATATTTTTTCTCCTCCAAAAAATTATTCTTCACCTAAGAATAATTTGAGATAACTAAGATATCTTATTTTATTAAAAAAGTCAAACAATATATAAGACTCTCGCTTAGCACGAGGTCTAAATAAGTTTAATATTTCAATAATCTTATCCCCTAAAATTAGAAATTATATTTAATGAATCTTAAACCAAATATATATTACCCTTGGACTAAGACACTTATCACAACATTAAAGCCTATGTTGCCTATAAATATAAAATTAAGTATTATAGTTTTATATTTATTTATTTATTTTTTTTTTCAATATTTTATTTTATTGATAAGAATACTCAACATATGAACTGCTCCAATCAAAGTTAATGACTATTTATATATAGTATCTTGTGTATTTTATTATTAAGCATGATTATTTATTATTTACTATTTAGTTTTACATTCAATGTGATGTGAGAGCTGGAAACCCTAATTGAAGTTAGGGTATCCTGAAAATAAGATTTCACTGTCAATGCTTGCCACTGTACAAAGGCACCAATCACAGCTAAAACATGCCAGCACTGACAGTCTCTACCACGCCAGCCACCTCCAATGTGAATAAAATTTTTGGCCATCACCAATGCCAAAAGTTCTACAGAAACACTAATCACAACTGCAACAAGTTGATGCCAGCAGCAAGCCATTTCCACCCACACCTACCATCTCTACCGAGCACCAGCAGCCTTCATTATTACAGAAAGTATTTAGTCCTCACCGGCACCAAAAGTTCAATTACATGAATGCAAAAAGTTTTACAACACTAGAGCCATCTACATCCATTGTGTGCTGCATCTCACCAAGTGTGCAGAAGCATTTTTCTACCATTGTTGGCATCATCCATAACCATCGTGTGCCACCCTTGTTGCTGCCAATTTGTGCAATGTAGTGTGTATGGTTCAGTATTTGCATTGTGTATGCAATGTGTGTTGTGGAATAAGTGTAAGGGTGTAGCATGTGGTGCATTATGCACAAATGCTCTATGAGTGGAGTTGCTCAGTTATTACTTCAAGTGAGTGCAGTGGATTGTGTGTTGTGTGTGAAAAAATATTAACCCACTATTAGCATCATTCATGGAAACAAATATATGACACTAGAATATAGATAGAGGTGTCCAAATGAATCAGTGGCACGGCAACACGGCACTGCACAGCTCACAAAAACTAGCTCGTGGCACAGTTCAACCCAATTGGAACCATGCATGGAATAGCATTGACCAAGCCCATAGCACGGCTTGGGCTGTGCCAGGCCAAGGTTTCCATACCGCATGCTGCAAAATATGCGGCATGGCACAATCTAGCATGTTAGCCTATGTGGGCCAGTTTCAACCTCACTAGCCTAGAACAAACTAGGCTTGCCTTGACGTGACCCATGCTAGCCTTGACGTGACCCATGCTAGCCTTGACAAGATGTGACCCAAGCTAACTTATTCTAGCTTATGTTCGAGTAATGCCTAGTGAGTAGCCAAGGTGGGTTTGGCCTAACCCGAGCATTTAGCAAGCCAATGGGTCATGCTGAACTACCATTTTTTTAGAACCATGCTGATAATGCACGACCCATAGCTTTCTTAGTCAGCCTGGTGGCCCGCCTGGGCCTAAAAAAATTAGTTCATATCAGCCCAACATGGCTCATTTGACACATGTAAATACAATTATAAAAAATACTTCCTACATTACACATATTATAGAAATAAAGGATAAACTTAAAAGATAAATTATAATGATATCTACAAAAGAAATATAGAGCATTAGAAGATATTAATAATGACGGACTGACTAAAAAAACTATTTAATGACCCTCATTGAGTTCCCTCATTGACATCCCTTATATGAATTAGAATAATATATACTTTATTAACATAAAAATGACATACTCTAACAGAAATAATACATTATCATAAAGAAAGAATATAATTGATACTCTCTTAATTGTTAGTTTTTTAAGATATGCTACGGTAAGCCTATTGAATCAAGTAATAATTTCTTATCTAATACAATACAACTAAATTAATTGACACAACTACATATAAAAAAATCAAATAAAATATTAATTATATGATTAATTACTTTATAGATTCTCTAATACATATTCAAGTGATGATTACTTATCCAATATAACTTAATTAATTAACTCAATAATCACGAAAATACATTATTGACAGGATATTTAAATTTGAGTTGACCACTAACTTATAATGATATGAATATTATCTCATAAAAAAATAAAAAAAATAATTATATTAAGATTTAACCCAAAAATTTAGTTCAAAATACTGACAATGATAACTTATAATAAATTTTAGATCAAGTACTTTCATAAAGAGATTGGGTACCCCCCTAGTTCTCTTATTATGATAGACATAAAATAAGGCATATGACTTTTAATTCAATATCTCATGAACAAATAAATTACATCAAAATAAACTAATTATCTCTTAAGAAAAGAATTCAAAATGAGATAATTACTATCTAAAAAGCACGGACACGAAAACGGACACGAGGATACGACACGGTAGGATACGGGAATACGGCAAATTCTGAAAAATTAGGATACGGATACGGCTAGAATATAGCATGATAAAAAAAATAAAAATAAAAATAAAAATTATTAATTATAAATATTAGATATTTTATAAAATTTATTAAATTAAATTAAATTATTTTATTTTATTCTATAAAAATATTTTATTTTATGCACATCCCCACACAAATACGCCCGCCCCTACCTCCCCCTCAAACATGCCCGCCCCTGTCTCTCCCCACAATTCGCGCCGCCCCTGCCTCTCCCCTCAATTCGCACCACCCCCGCCTCTCCCCTCAATTCGTGCCGCCCCTTCCTCTCCCCTCAATTCGCGTTGCCCCTTCCTCTCCCCTAAATTCATGCTGCCCCTTCCTCTCCCCTCAAATCATGCACGCTCCTGCTTCTCCCTCAAATCGCGCCCGCTCCTGCCTCTCCCTCAAATCGCGCCCGCTCCTGCCTCTCCCTCAAATCGCGTCCACTCCATGCCTCACCCTCAACGTTGGCCACCCGACATCGTCGAACGTCGGGCACTATAGGCATGGATACGGCTGTCATCTGCCAACGCAACCATCTGATACGTCATGTGGTATATCGGATACGGATTGTGCAATGATACGTCATGTGGCGTATCAGACACGTATCCGTGGCGTGTCTGTGTCGTGTCTACGTGTCCAGGTGTCGAACACGCAGACACGGCTGTAGGGAGCCGTGTCCTTACTTCCTTGATTACTATAGTTTGTATTCCTATAACAAATCAATCCGTTTATATTTTCACATATACTTTAAATAGATCTAAACATATTTTTCCTTGAAACTTTGGATTTTAAGTATTTACACATCAATTTATATATAAGAACACCTAATATGTGAGATGCCTCAATCAAAATTAAATACTATTTATAAGTAATCTCTTGTGATTTGTCATTGATAATGATTATTGATTGTCAGGTTGTACATTCAATATAAGTAAAACCTATCATCCAATGTACATAAATATGTATATATGTTCCATAAATTTTTGGAATAACTTTTTAAAAAGTGTTCCAACAAAAAAAAAACCTTTTGAGATCAATTTTCATGGGCAAGGCGCCAAGCTAGTTACGTCATTCCACTCAGCACATTAGAGTAGCCAAGTTGCATGTACAACATCAGAACATGTGCATAGCTAGAAATTTTCAAACATTAGAAACACAATTCATCTTCTAGCTATCAAAAAACATAAATATTCAATATAAACTGCCCACTCGTTTCTTTATTTCTGCTTTACGTTGGCATTTAAAGAAGTCATCACTTGAACAATCTACAGCTCTATCATGGAACTAAAAATAAAAAATGCATAATTCAATATCCGTTAATTTAGGGACCAAAAAAGATTACAGACTTGGAATCTACAACTACTCCGAATGACGAGGATAACAAGTACCTTAGCAGACTGATCGATGTTATTGCCAGAGAAGGATCTAGCAATGTGTCGTCGTCCTTCAAGTATGGCATGCACATTTACATAGCTAACCATGGGCGTCTAAATATAAAGTAAAGCAACATCAAAACTCAAACAAACCATCCAAATTTTCATTCAGAAAAAACAAGAATATTTATGTTAATAAATCTAAACACCTCGTCTGCTATATAATCAGTCTCAGTATGGCCATCTATTTCAATTTTAGCTCCATACCAAGTAAAAACCTACCATGCAGAAGACGGAATAAGGTAATATAGAACAAATTTTAGGTTTAGTATGGAAAGATGAAACGAAGTCTACCGCGAACTTTGAGCGAGGAGGAAAGGTGATCCAGCTGTCAGAAGGCAGCTCGGTGCCAAAGATCTCCGCCATACCGTGCAGGAGCCGGAGACGAATCGGCCTGTCATGAGACGCCTCCACTCTGAGTTCGCTTTCTTTCTCTAGGTTCACCTGCTTCGCTGACGCGGAGAAGACCATTCCGTTTGATGCTTTGGAAATTGGAATACTTATGTAGTGTTTGGCCCGGTTTTAGGTCCATAAATTGAAATACTAATATAGAGTTTGGCCTGGTTTTAGGTCGCCCAATCAGGCTACCGTGTCATTCCTGTCCCGGCATGTTTACTGTTTCATGCCGGTCCGACACGGGTTCACGGCCAAAAATTGCCAGGTTCGACCCGGTTCGAATAAGACAAAATCCTAATTTTTTAAATAAATTAGGATTTCAGCAATGAGTCGCTTCTTCACCCTTTTGAGGTTCGACTAGCCTCGCCTATCGGGCATCGCTCGTATTGATCACATTCGGTGCGTGGTCACGTGTCATGCCAGGCATGAGCACGGCACGGTAGCATACCGTGCCGGGCAAGTCACCTCTTAGTTTAAAAAATATGTCCAAACTAATACGTTTGAAAATAACGTGGCAAAGCCGTCGTTATGAACGATGGTCATTGTCATGCTGTTTATATTTTAAAATCAGAAGCCGGCATTGTGAATGTTGGCTATTGAAAATACCCTTATTAGTTTCTCAGCTCACCCATCGTCCCTGGCCCCCTCGCCCCTCTTCCCCTTGCCCCTCGACCCCTCACTCCTTTGCCCCTTGCCTCCTCACCATTCACCCTTTGCTCCACGAAGGAGCTCACTGGTGCTTCTCGAGCTCCACGATGGAGCTCAAATGATCTCGACGTGGAGCTCGACGAAGCTCCTCGAGCCCCATGAAGGAGCTCACTAGAGCTCCTCGAGCTCCATGATGGAGCTCGACGAAAAGCTCCATGATGGAGCTCGACGAAAAGCTCCATGAGCTTATCTTCGAGCTTTATGGAGCTCGAAGGGCTCGTCTTTGAGCTCTAGGAACTCGTAGTCTAGCTTGATGGAGCTCGACGAATAGCTCATGGAGCTCGATGATGAGCTCTAGCAGCTCATCTTCGAGCTCTAGGAAAAGGGAGAGGGTGAGCCGGTGAGGGGGGCCGATGGGAGGGGGTGAGCCAATTAGGGGGGCCAATGAAAGAGGGCAAGGGAATGGCCAATGAAAGATGGCAAGGGAATGGCCAATGAAAGAGGGCAAGGGAAGGGCCGATGAAAGAGGGAAAAGGTTTTAGTGATTTAATGAATGGTATTTTAGTATAAATGTAATAGAGTGCCCCAAATTTTAATTATTTTTGATTTTGATGCCTTTTTGTTTAACTTTAAAATATCAGTTTCAAATTCTTAAATATTTTTGGTGAAAGACCCCAAAATATAATTCCCCCTAAAGAAAATATGTCTTAATAAGTATATCCTTTAATTATTAAGGTCACTCAAAAAATAAATAAATAAATAATACTAATGTTGCTTAGATCATTCTCATATGACATACAAGACTTTTATATCTTTCACATTATTTTTAGGTTAATGACATTGACTAGATCTCTTTGATTTTGTGAGTGAGGCCATATCTCACTCTTGGGCTTGGCTTATATTTATTTATAGGTGTCAAATGAGCTAGGTGGGTCGAGCGGGATGAGCTCGGCCTAGTTCAACCATGCTTGCCCCAACATAGCATCATTTGGACTTTGGAACTGTGTCGTGAGTTGAGCCAAACCAACCCTAGACATGGTTCGTGTTGTGTCGGATCAGGCATGGCTCATGTGCCTAGCCCGACAACATGATAACCCGGCCTGACGACATGATAAATTGGGCTGATGACCCAACTGAATTTTTTTAAAATACAAACTAAGAAAAATTGGGTACAACCTAACCTGACCCGACAAGTCTAAGCATGATCCAACATGAATTAGCTATGAGCTGGGCCGGCATGCTATGACGGGTTGACGGTTCTCAAGTCATGTTTTGCCTAGCACGACATGGTTACTATACCAGGTCGTGTCGAGCACAGCACAGTGGCCCAATTGGGCCACCAAAAAAAAGGGTGGAGTCAACCTAGCCCAGCTTGTTTGACACCTCTATGGTTATTGGATATGTTCAATATGTCTATTATTATCCCTTTTTATTCTTGCTCTAGCAAATGGCCTAATTGATATAACAAAGCTTAACTATGTTTTGGCTTAGTGTAGCTCTTGAATTTGCATCATTATAATCATCCCCTTCTTCAAAATAATTTTCTTTTAAATTATTACTTATTTCAAAATGAGATAAATCAAAAATATTAAAGCTTGTAACATTATACTCAACTAGGAGATCCAATTTGTATATATCCATCAAAGGACTTGAAATCTTCTATCTCTTCTTGAAAGTAGCTTAAAGCATTTTTGTTCAAGAAATCTCTCATTTCTCTCATGTAACCAACTCAGTCTCTTAATTCAAATACAAGTCTTTTATGACTATTATTAGCTTGATGAAATTATTTCTCCATTTTTCTGTGTTAGATATAGTCTTTTCATGAATTTGCTTAATTAGTTTGATATTTCTCTTTTCATATAAATTAGCACGCCCACTCAATGGTAATGAAGTCAATTCAACAGTTTCAGAAAAATAAAATCATAGATAACTTCAAATGGTAAAAATTTAGGAGCAAAATAAAAAAATTATATAATATGCAAATTAAACATTTGGTAAGCATTCCTATAAAAGTTTTTAATTATCATGGATGATTACATGTAATATGGTTGACAATATCTTATTAACTACTTTAGTTTAACCTTTAATTTATGGATAATAAGTAGTAGAAAATAAAAAATTTTGTTGACAATTTCTTCCACAAAGTTTTATAAAAGTAACTTGCAAACTTGGTATATTTATCTAAAACAATGTTCCTAGACATGTCATAAAATCATATAATTTCTTTAAAACATATGTCAATTACGTGTGATATATCATTAGTTGTATATGTATATATATATGTGTGTGTGTGTGTCATTCTAAAAAATTTATCTACCATAACAAATATCAAATTTTTGTAGTTCTTAGATCTAGCCAACCTAAACACAAGATTCATAGAAATTTCAACTCATGCTTCTATGGTTATTGGCAAAGGGATAAATATATTATGTAAATTTTTCTTAGGCTTTGCTTGCTTTAGGTTATGTATTTTAAACAAATTTTATTTATATCAAGTTTCATATGAAGGCAAAAGAATCAGTCTTTTAAAATACTTAAGAGTCTTAGTTGCTACAAAATGACCAATTGATCCATCTCTATGTTTTTCTCCCAAAAATAACTCATGTGTGACACATAGAAATGCATAATTCATTCTCTCTATATAAAAATTTATTAAATCTAAAGATTTATCAGACTAAATCCTTTTTATAATCATTGAATAATTTAGCAAAATCGACATCAATAGTATGTGAAATTTTTAATGTATTCAAATCCAAATAATTTTGAATCTTAAGTAGATTGTAAAATATATATACAATATAATATATCAATATATATCTCAATAAATTTCACCAACTTGGCATGATATTTATTAAGTTTGTGTTATATTCTAAAGTATTTCAAAGATTCATGATTCATATGAATCATAGTTTTTTTAGTCAAAGATAATATTGTGATGCATATTATACTATCTCTAAGACATACATCTCTTTGTCATAAGTAGGATAATTTAAGGTTGCCTTCACTTAACTTCTCTCTAAATCATACACATGGTCTAACTTCTCATATTAAATGAGCACTAGTTAGCAAAAGTAGGAAAAGCGTGGATAGGAGGATGAGGAGGATTAGGAGGATGATAAGAAAAAGGGGGATATGAATGAGGATGAGGAGTAGGAGGATGATAAGAAAGAGGGGGACATGAACATGGATGAGGAGGAAAAAGTATAAATAAGAAAAAAAGAAGAAGTATGAGAGAACGAGGAAGAGGAGGAGTAAATGTAGAAGAAGAAGAAGAAGATAGAAGAAGAAGATCAGAGAAGAAAAAAGGGATATTAAAAAAAATAAAGAAGATGAAGAATAATAATTAAAAAAAGCAAGAAGAAATATATGATAAAAAAGAATTAGAAGTAAATAAAGAAACATTAGAATAATAATAATAATAAAAAAGAAGTACAAAATAGAACAATAAGAAGAATAAGAATAATTATTATAATAATAACAAAATAAAAAGAATAGAAGAAGCATGATAAATGACTAAGATGAAAAATGAAGAGGTAAAATAAGCTCAAGTAAAAGTAGAAGAAAAGATGATGAAGGTGGTGAATATGAAGAAGAATAAAAATAATAAGAATATGAAAAAAAGAAAAAAAAATAGGAATAAGAAGAGAGAAATAAAAGAAGAATAAGATGATGATGATGATAATGATAATGATTATGATGATGATAATGATTATGATGATGATAATGCTTATGATGATTAAAAATAAGACAAAGAATGAGCAAAAGAATAATATGAAGAAAGGAAAGAGGAAAAAGAAAAGGAAGATAATGAATAAGAAGAAAAGGAAGAGAAAGAATAAGAAGAAAAAGAAAAAAGAATAGAAAGAAGAAGAAAAGGAGAAGGAATAAAGAATAAAAAAATAAAAAGACGAATAAAAAAAAAAATAAAATTAAAAAGAAAAAGAAAGGCATGTTGATGATGATGATGATGATGATGGATATGAAAAAGTAGGACACATATAGGAGAAATAAATGGAAAAAGAAGAGGAATAAAATGAAAAATAGAAATAGAAAAAAAGAAAAAGGATGAATAAGAGAAAGGAAGAGAATAAAAAAAATCAAGAAAAAAAAAGAAGATAAAAAAGAAAAGAAAATAAGAGGAAGAATAAAGAACATAAAAATATGAAAGAGAAGAAGAAAAAGTCAGAAAATGATGAAGATAAAGATTAAAAAAAGAAGAAAATTAGGAAGGAAAAGAGAATGATAATGATGATCTGAAAAAGAAGGGCAAAAACAATAATAATAAGATGAAAAGGGGAGAGAAGAGAGAGAAAAAAGAAGAAATTAAAAAAAATAAGAAGAAAAGTTGAAAGAGAAGGAGATGAAAAATAATTGCAAGTTAAAGAAGAAAAAGAAATGCAATTAGGAGAAGAAAAAAATAGAAGAAAATAAAGAAAAATAAAAAAAAAGAATGATAAATATAAAAATAAAAAGAATAAGAAGAAAAATAAGATAATGATGAAGAATACAAAGAAAAAAAGTAGAAGAAAGTAATAGATAATAATAATAATAATAATATTATTATTATTATTAGATAAAGTTAAATATTAAGAAGAAGATATTATAATAGTTGTAGCAGATAAAGAAAAAGATATTATAGTAGTTATAGTAGATAAAGAATAAGAATAAGAACATAAGCAGGGGAACATGAAAAAGTATTGTGACTTTATTATATTATCCAATTTTATTAGTTGTAAAGTATCCCAGAAATTTGTCTACGAGGATATCTCATCAATAAAGATTTATAAGTATATAAGTTATACACATAGTAAAGAAGACTTTCATCTAGATATTGATCCCATATAGATTGTATCTGTAGTTCGGTCAACTAATTGTGAAATAATACTATTCTAGTAAATAAAATAATTTAAAATTTTGGTTACTCTTAGATCTGATGATTTGTATATTATCATTCATAAGATACAAAATAAAGGTTAGATTATTATTAGAACGCCCCTTTTTCCTAATGCATTACAAGGTGGTTATAATCACTGAGTTCATTTTAATAATGGGTTCTTCATAGTTATCTTGCTTCTATTTTTTCATATAGAACACAAATTATCTTTACTCAAGTATCATTCACAAGTTTATGCCTTTTAGATTATTTTTCAACTATTCTTGATAGTTGCTTCATATGTACATTCTTATTCTTTGGTCTCAGGTATTTAAAAGACTTTGAACTGATGTGGTCTTAAAAATATTTATATTTTCAGGTTTGTAAGTACCAAACTCATATAATTAACATATATTTTCCCTCAAATCTTATCAGTGGGAATCATATGAGTGAAATTAACTCAAAGGACTGTCACTATCTTATAAGTCACAATCACTCATGCATGGCATGTGGATTACTCATCATCATCCTCCATAATGATGATGTTACTCTCACACTAAAGGTGAATCTCTTATGAAAATATTATATAAAACTTTCACATATCAATAAAGGGTCAATTCTTCTAAGACATGTATAATGGATTAGAGTGTAATATTAGTTGTGCTTTTGACTTCATAAGCATTATACTTATAATAATTATTATACTTCAATTTCAAGTTTAGACATATAGGTTTGTCTCTCAAATTATGATTGAGAAATTTCTCTTCCATCTTATTGTATGTGTGAGTGAGCATCATAGTTTACCTATTACCATGCACCATGACAACAAGTACAAACTCATCAATAGTCAAACTCTAATTTTAGTTCTATATTATCACCAATTCTATCAGCATCTATTCCACAATATAAAATAGGCATCACATTTATAATAAAAATATATATATATATCATATAAATCAAAATAAATAAATCTTAGACAATTTAGCCTGAAATAGGCAAGAGAGGCATATGAGTTATAAGAGAAAAAATTTTATAAACCTCATATTCCCAATGATAGCCCTCATGAAAATTTAGGATTCAAAACCCAATTTTCATGCTATTTCAATTTAATCCACTAAATATATTATAGAGAGAAGGGTTTGAATGTCATGCCCCCTTAGAGTTGGGGGGATGACTTTTAAACCATTGATCTTGCATCTCTTGCTTGCTTATGAACCCCCTAGAGAGAATAAAAAATTAGCACTAGGGTTGTTTCAAATAAATGTTTTAAGGTGAAGACTAAAAAGGAAAGTCAGCAAGCTTTTTTATTTTTTTTCTTCCTCCTCACTTTTTTTGTGTCTTTTATACATTATGAATTTTAGGTATTTTTCAAGTAGAAAATTGTAGCTTTTGAATCTTTGGTCATTAGTCTTTTGAGCTCGAATTCATAATATTAAGAATCGACAATGGTTTTGAAAAGATACTTAAACTTGTGTACCCTAAAAGTCATAAAACTTGGAACTGACCATGGTTTTGAAATGTTCCATAAGCTCTATGTATCCAAAAAGTCATGGCACTAGAAAGTGGCCATGACTTTTGTGATTAACCCATATATCAAAGTTGTGGCACTAAAACATGGGCATGACTTTGCCTTCACTTGAGGGTAAAAAGTCATGGTCACGGAAATAGTTGTGGCTTGAGTGGTATCATCTTTAACTCTTTATTGCAGAGTCATGACACTATGAAATAACCACAACTTTGGACTCGAGATTATTAAGCTTTGGTAAAGATAAAACAATATAATAGAAATTAACATAACTTTTAGTACTAATAGGTATTGTGATGTTAAATTAATATTACAGTTGATTTAATATTATAAGATAAGTATGACTATGACTCTAAGATAATATCAAGACAAAAAAATATGTTACATGGTGATATAATTATACTAAAGAGATAATAGAGTCATGAGGTAAAATGATTAACACAACTAATTATGTAGAGTTTTTTTCAATAAAAGATACCAAAACTACTTGATTAGACCAACTTTCACCAAGTCAATAATTAGCTCCAAAAATACAAAAATTTAATTGCTACTAATCATAATCCATCAAATTTTCAATTCTATGAAACTATTCTAATTATCATATGTTTACATACTTACACATAATCGAAAGTCACCAAAAACACTAGAATGTTTGATATTTAATATATCAAACAAATTAGCACACTAAAACTATTGTTTATCCTAAGAAATAACTTCTCTTAAAAAAATTATTAGATATCATCATAAACAACAATATTTTCTATATGCCTAGGTTTGAGTATAATAGTATTTAAAGATAGTGGAGTAACTTCTCATCATGGACCTATTAAGAGTAGTCATGAGGTTTTAGCCATGACTTTATCATTAAACTTGTAATGGATAATTTTTTTTGTAACATTGAAGTCGTAGTATTGGGCAAGACCATGACTTTTATCTCTATCACTATTTCAACTTTGTATTCTATCACTATTTCTATCTTTACCATGTCTTCTTCATTTATTTTCTTAGCCATCAATTGAGATTATACCACTATTTGTCCCATACATATAGTATTCAAACTCTCCACATCATTTTTTTATTAATTGTAAAGGAATTTTAGAATTTTCACTTCTTTTATTAGCCTCTTTGAAGTTGTCTTCATTAGA
Source organism: Sapria himalayana (assembly GCA_029783825.1). Classification (NCBI taxonomy): domain Eukaryota; kingdom Viridiplantae; phylum Streptophyta; class Magnoliopsida; order Malpighiales; family Rafflesiaceae; genus Sapria; species Sapria himalayana. The sequence continues at coordinate 1,249,432 of JAREIK010002205.1, forward strand.
ATCTTCCGAAGTCACAGCTTTAAAAAAGATCGCGACTTCATAGTAGCCATATTCTTCATCTTCTAGTTCATCACTTTTATAAATCCAAAGTAGCTCTATTATGTCATCTTTCTCATCTTTTATTTTATCACTTTCATATCTTTATAGTTCCTCTTATACTTCAAATTCTCCATCTTCATCAGGCCAATAGGTTTGATAAAATTATTCCATCTAAAGTCAATTTTTTGTTATATTTCCATATGAAAAAGAATATTTATTTTCCAACAACCCATTTCATCATCATCTAAACTCTATAAGTCTTCAAAAAGATTAAACTTTACTAGCTCCTTACTAACATGAAAAGTGAACTCTCCTTGTTTGATATCAATATGTGGTTATCTAGTGACCAAATATAGTCATCCCAAAATCAATAGTATATAATGATCTCCCTCTATATCTAATACAACAAAATCTAATAGAAAAATAAACATATTGACTTTTACTATAATATCTTTGATAATACAATCCAAGTGTTTGATTAAATGATCGGTCATTTAGAGTGAGAGAGATGTAAAATTATTTTCTGAAGATTCAATCTTTGCACAATTGACAAAGGCATCAAGTTGACACTTATCCTAAATCACATATTATTTTCCAAAATGTATGATCCCTATTATACAAGGTATAATAAAACTTTTTGGATTCTTCAATTTAGTTAGGAGTATTTGTTGAACTATATTTTTTTAGTCATATTCATGGTTCTGTATGTGTCTAACTTCTTACTATTCGTTATATTATTCATAAATTTCTATAATTTGGCACCTAAAATAATACATTGGCAAATGCTATATTCACTTTTATTTACTGAAAAATATTGAGAAATTTATCAAATTTTTTATCTCACATGTCTCCTTCTTAGTGTTGCAAAAATGGAAGATTCATCAAAAACATATCTTTAGCTTTGGGTAACCTCCATTCAATCATTTATTTCTTCACTTTCTTCATTGTTAGGTAATTCCACTTTCACGTTTATGATTTCATAGATTCAAATGAAGAATAAAACAAAAAAAAACAAAAAATGATATATATATACATACATACATACGTATATATATATATATCCACAATCAATTTCAACAAACCATGACAAAAATCACAACAACAATAATAAGGTAGGAAATAACATGGTTCACTAGTCATTCAGTACGATTAGCTACATCCACTAGAAAAATACATATGTGTTTATAGATTATAACTAAAATAAGTCTTACAGATTGTGAACAGAAACAGTCGTGAAGAAATCACAGAGAGGAGAAAATGGAGATGAATAGTTCCACATGCAAGATTACAGCATCAAAAAAAATAAAAATTGAAAATTTATATATATTATATTTTCTCGGTTTAATTAACCGGAGTGGGTTGGATCACTCGGACGAAAAGTGGGACCCCCGTTATTATGTTATTGCTGCATTCCCAGCCTCTTAATATTTTTTTTGCACTTACATGAAAATATTAAAATAAAAATATATTCTATTATACAAAACAGATAATCAAAACAAATTATATACAATATTCATTTATAGCTAGGGGTGAAAGCTAGGCTGTACCTCCATAGGAGTCATGGCTTTAGAAGATGCCATGGTACTAGAATCTTCATCTATGGAAAAAGTAGCAGTGGTTGCTGTGACTTCTAAAAAAATTGTAGAGGGAGCCATGACTATTATAAAAGTCATGGTTATATCAATTCTAGAACCTTCAAAATCACTATTGCTCCCTTCATTTTTTGAACTTATTAATTCAATAACTCTTTTCTCTTTCATTGATAATGGAGATTATTCCAATTACTAACCTTCAAAGTCATGGTTATCTCTCTTAATTATTTTTATCAAAATCATGCTCAGCTTATCCTTCATATTCAACTTCCTTTTATCCTTGAAGGTTAATAATGTGAGCTTGATCCTCCATGAATTTTATATCTTATTGAATTATTTTCAAAGTTTATTGGAGTTTCCTCAATATTATGTTATCCATTCCCATGACCTCAAAACAAAAAGCTTTCAAGATTTTTCATGTTTGGATGGTAATGATTGATGATATAATTATTGGATTAAAATAAATACTCTTTGTTTTGTAATCTATTAGTCTCCTCCATTTGATTAATGAGATCTAAATTTTTTATTTTTTATTATTATAAAATGACAAATTCTCCCAATCATCTTTTCTTCTCTTCTTGGGTTTCAAGTAGAGAAGCCTTTATCTATATTTTAATTAAAAAAAATTAGTTCAACTCCAATACTTCTGCTTGCCTTCTTCCAAAAGAATAATTTTAGTTGAAATTTGATAATTATTCTTCACTAATTCTTCAAATAAATAGTATGCTTTCCCTATTGACTTATTCATTTTTTTTGTGATAAACAATAAAATATTCAATCAAAAATTTGTACAATCTAGAGTTATAAATTTTTATATTTACTACTGAAAACAATATAAATTTTTGTTTTTATCTTCTGTAGTATGATATCTACGTCTTGTGACTTTCGCTCGTGCCATCTATGGTTTCTTTCCTTCCAAATGTAGTATAATATTGTAGCAAATGTGACTTTCCACACTATATTTAGTGCAATGTTGTCAACATAGTGATATTTCAAGCATTTGAATCCATTAGGTATATACTTGATCTCCTCTAGAATTCTAGTCAAGTTTCTCTGGTTCTCTAGTATCTCCTTAGAAAAATTGCATTAGAAAAACACATGTTCAGTAGATTCTATATTAGTGTAGAATACGCAATTCAAGTTTTTTAGTTTCCAAAAAACTAGTTTTTGGTTTTGATTCGCCCACATTTAATAATCCAAAGAGTTATTGCATGCCTCATGATGTGGTTTGGGAACTAGATGCTTGAAGTCCATGCTTTCTTCTTCCATGTATTGTTGCCAATAAAAAAAGTTATATGCATTTAAGGTAATTTTACCATTCTCAGCCCATTTAGTGATTAAATCTTTAACTTTTTCTTTATTCACAGCTTTGTCAACTAGAATGTCTCTGGTAAATATCATTTTCAGAAAGAGGAGTCCTTCTTGGATATTTAAACTTTCCAAATTAATAGGAATTTATAAAAAAGTGGTTCACTCATCTAATCTTGAGGGCATTCTCCTTCTGGTTAATCCTCCATAATATTTTCACAAAAAATACTTTATTCCAGAAAAATAAACTTAAGATACCCAGCCCACCTAGGAAGGTGAGCCCACAAACTATTTGCCAAGAGGCTTTAGTCTGAATCTTCTAAAAAAGTGATTAAATCTTACTTGCCCATTAGTGAATAGCCAAAGTTATTTTTGCCAATAATACGAAGAATTTTGAAGTGATCAACTAGGAGGATGATAGTAGAACTCTAAGGAATACAAATGGAAGATACTCTTTCATGAACCCATAGAGCATTAAAATATCATTTTTATGATTCATTGCAACTCCTCCAAAGAAGATGTTTTATTTGGAAGGATTTATGTGCAATCCATATGTCGTAGTAAATTCCTCTAATATACTCATAATAATTCTCATCGAGGTGGAATCCCCTTTTGAGAATATGACGAGGTCATCAGCATACATAAGGTGAGAGATCTATAGCTCGGATTAGCCCAGGTTAAAGAAAAATTGCTTGACTATGTTGCAAATGATAATTACCTTGAGAGATACTCTATACATAGAGTGAATAGATAAAAAGATAATGGGTCTTCCTACCTTAGACCTCTCTTGTCATTAAAGAATTAATGCATTTTCCCATTAATGGCAATAGAAAATGAGGTCATGGATACACATTCATTTACTATTTCAATGAATTTTTGTGGAAAATTTAATCCCTCCAAGACATCAATTAGAAATCCCCAATCTACCATATCAAAAGCTTTCTAAAGATTAATATTTAGAAAGTTATGTGAAGAGATCATCTTCCTCACATACATCTTTATTAAGCTCTGAGGAAGGAGAAAATTATCCGAGACCAGCCGACCCTTAACATACACCCATTGGGCAGGGTTAATGATAAAACCCATGACTTTTTTTAGCCTTGAGGCAATTAATTTTGATATCATTTTATTACCCTTCATTTTACAACAAGCAAGGCTATGGTGCTACTACCAAATTCTATGAAAAAATTTTGTACTCACTAAGGACTCCACAAGCAAGCAAAAGATGCAAGACATAATACTATCCATAGAGTTTGGGTGCCGTTATTCTCATACTTTCCCTCTATAGAGTAATTTGTAAATTTTTATCAAAATACCATATGATTTTGGATTTGTGAAAATTGATTTATGTAATATCACAATAATTTTTTTATGAATGAATATACTTAATTTATATTGTAGTATGGATATTGATAGATGAGTGATTAATAAAACTTGAACAATGATTTTGATTATTGGTGGGTTTGTACAAGATTTTTGTGGTGAATAGTAATAGTTAAGCCAAGTGGCTTGCTCATGCACATGGTAAGAAGGAGAGGATAACCCTTCTGATTATGATGCGTAAGATAAACCTATGTTTTAAACCCAAAATTTAGATATGTTAATCATTATAATCATGATGCTTATGAATTCAAAAGTGCAAATGTTTTTATATGTAAATCCATTATATACGTATTAAAAGAACAAGTTGTCAATTGGGTTGAATGTTATATGAAACATTTTCCAAAGAGTTTTATCTTTAGTATATGAGTTGCATCATCAGTAAAGAGGATGATGATTGACAATTATTGGGGTATGCATGAGTATATTATGACTTGTAAGGTGGTAACAATCATTGTGAGTTATTTTCTCGTGTATGGTTCCCAAACATTGAAAGTGTGGGAAGCATGTATTAATTGTTCAAGTATAGCACTTACAAAACAAAAAGTGTAAATGCATATAAACTATGTTAATCTATGATTTTTATGTTAAAGAATAAAAATATACATATAAAGTAACCATTAAGACAACTAATAAAATTTCCTAAAAAGTATGAGATTGTGAATGAATCTCACACAATGATGATGTGTTATCTCGATGGTGATATACCACCATTAAGATGTGTTCATTGGTAACAACCACCTTGTATGCTATTAGTGTTGGGGTTTTGGGCAAAATATTTAATCTAATTAGAACATAAATGCAGTAAAATTTATAATTTTTTATCTCTTAACCCACCAAGGATCAGATTCATTTCATAAAAACATGAAGGAATGGTAAATGAAACTTACCTTTTGTAGATCAATTCATCAAGCCTTCAGAGTGTGCATCCTAGTTTATTCAAATCTTTAAAGGTGTCATCTTTCCAAAAAAATGACCACCCTCTATAAGTATCCACACACAAACAAATAATAAATGATTTTGTTGAATGCTAGTTCAGATTCATCTTCTTAAAATGAAAGAGTTTCTCTCTGTTTTATAAAAGACTACTTGTATCAAATATATCACACACACACACACAAGTCTGCTAAGGTTTTAGTCAAAAAATAAATTTAATTATATATTTAAAACTCTTAAAAAATAACAAGTTTAAAACCCCTTTTAAATGAATTTATTCATTAAAATTCAAGTTCAATGTAATAAATTAATTATTTATTTAAATAATGAATTTAAACTTTCTCAAAATTAAATTCGAATTTAAATAATAACTAATTGTTATTTATGATTTAAAATAATCTCATCATTTTAAATTACTACATAGAGTGAAAAACTATAACCATTATTATCCATTCTTAATGTGCGACCCTATAGGTTCAATTAACATTGGCAGTAGACCTAATCACATTTTGATCCTACAAGTCATAAGTAGCCTCTAGCAAGATATTATGAATACCCAAGTTAAGTGAAAAGCTCATTATCTAAGACAACCTTAATATAGCTACTGACATGATCATTTTGTCTCATGATATCTTGATAGAATATAAGGCATGAACAAAATCAACCTTATATTATTTTAATCTTTGATTATTCAAAATCCAATTAGACTGACTAAACAAATGGTATTGATCTCCATCAATTCATTTGAGCACGATTATGCATTTCTCTTTCTCAATTGTTAAGGAGACCCAGAGATATCTCTCTTGTAATAAAAGGGACAAATTCTATCTTAATCACTCATATCTCACTATATAATTATTATTATTATGTTCAAGTATAATGTTATAATCATTTGATTAAAGAAAATGTTTGATTTTATCAAAATATAATATTCCTTATGTTGAGAATGATAGTGATCTCAATTCAAAGGATTTAATAACATAACTATTAGAGATTAACTTATGACTTTGATTCAAGTATTAATCTCAAGATGAGTCTGTCCAATATTTATTCTCAACAATTAGATATAAATTTGATGTGTATCTCATACACATATTCATCCCATGAATATCAATTAAACTTTATACTAATCTTAATTCATTATTATTCCCATAACAATAACTAATTAGGGACATTTAGAATAATTAATAATATTATTCAATGATATTATATATAATAAATATGCAAATAATAATAATAATTAATTCTCACAAATAGTCAAAATACTATGTCCAACAATAGGCTTAGAGCACTATTACTAATAATCTCCCACTTGCGTTAGGACAATTCATCAATGTATCTAATACCTATGATCAACCTAGTATGATGATCATGCTTTGTTTATGGTAGAGGCTTAGTCAATGGATCAATAATATTTTCATTTATTGGAACTCTGCATATCTTAACATCACCTCTCTCAATGATTTCTCAAATGAGATGATAATGCCTAAGAATGTGTTTGAATTGCTAATGTGATCTAGGTTCCTTTGCTTGTGCAATAGTACCATTATTGTCACAATAAACATCAACATGATTTGTAATGCTAGGAACCACTTCAAGGTTAGTAATGAACTTCTTGATCCAAACTACTTTCTTTGCAACATCAGATGCTACAATGAATTCAGCTTCAGTTATAGAATTAGCAATAGTGATTTGCTTTGAACTTTTCCAGCTAACTGCACTATCATCTAAACAAAACACAAATCCCGACAATGATTGGAAATTATCTTTCTCAAATTGGAAGCTTGCATCTATGTAACTATTTTACAACCATATCATCTTCCAATCCACCATACACTATGAACATATCTTTAGACCTTCTTAGATACTTAAGAATATTTTTGATAGCTATCTAGTGACTCTTATTGGGATCTGACTGGTATCTTTTCGTTATGCTCAAGCATAAGATACATATGGTCTAGTGCACAATATTGCATACATGATAGATCCTATTACTGAGGCATAAAAAATCATACTCATCCACTCTCACTCATCTTTAGTGTTAGGACATTAAGATTTGCTAAGAGGAATACCATGAGACATGGGCAAGTATCCTTTCTTGGAATCTTGCATACTGAACCATTTTAATACTTTGTCTATGTAAGTACTTTGACTTAAACCAATCAGCCTATTAGATCTATCTCTAAAGATCTTTATCCTAAAGATATAGACAACTTCACCCAAGTCTTTCATTGAGAAATACTTACTTAACCAAGACTTGACATTTTGCAAGGTAGGGATATCATTCCAAATGAGTAAAATATCATCAACATATATGACCAAAAATACAATCTCTCTCACTAATTTTTTTATAAACACAAGGCTCATCTTCATTTTTAACAAATCCAAACTCTTTGGCTAATTCATCAAATGGATCTTTGAAGCTTGCATACTTTAGTAAAATTATTAGTTGTATAAAAGCCTCATGTTGTGTCATGTACACATCCTCAAGTAAGTTACCATTAAGAAACATAGTTTTTACATCCATTTTACCAAATCTCATCATCATAATATGTAGCAATGACAATAAGAATTCTAATAAACTTAAGCATAGCAACAGGTGAAAAAGTTTCATCATAGTCTATACCATGAGTTTGTTTGAAACCTTTTACAACTAGCCTTATTTTGTAAATATGCACTTTTTCATCCATGTCAGTTTTCTTTTTTAAAACTCATTTGCACCCAATGGTCTTTGTACCTTCAAGTTGGTCAATCAATGTCCATACCTAAATATCATACATGGATTGAATTTTTGACTTCATGGCCTCTAACCATTTCTTGGATTTTGGATCCAACATAGCCTCTTGATAGGTAGTGGGTTCATTCTAATCCACTAATAATTCATCAATGTTATCAGTCACAAGAAATCTATATCTCTTGGGCTCATGACATATCCTATCAGATCTACCTGAATTTTGTGCTATAGGAGGTGTGTCAGTAATAGTTTGTTGACTATGAGTATCCATAGGTAGTTCATTGTTATCTTGTGATTCTCAAACTTTTTCAAGTTCTACCTTTTCTTTAGAAATAAATTTTTTTTCTAAAAAGATGTCATTCCGAGCAACAAACACTATGTTCTCTATGAGATTACAAAAGTAGTATCTCTTAGTCTCTTTAGGATATCCCACAAAAAGATATTTATCATATTTGGGCTCTATCTTATTTGAAACTTGATATTTTATATAAGTCTCACAACCCCAAATCTTAAAAAAAGACAAACTAGGTCTTATACCAGTCGACATCTCATATGGTATCTTTTCAACCGCTTTGGATGGAACTCAATTTAGTGTGAACACAATTGTTTCAAGTGCATCACCCCAAAAGGTAAATGGAAGATCTATAGGACTCATCATAGATCGAACCATATCTAATAAAGTTTGATTTTTTCTCTCAGACATACCATTCCATTGTGGTGTTCTAGGTGGAGTTAATTGTGAAATGATTCCACAAGTTCTAAGATGATCATCAAATTTTTAGCTCAAATATTTGCCACCTTGATTAGATTGAAGTGCCTTGATTATCTTTCCAAGTTGGTTTTGTACTTCATTTTAAAAAAATTTGAACATTTCAAATGATTTAGATTTATATCTCATCAAGTAGACAATCATATCTGCTGAAGTTATTAGTAAGTGTAATGAACTACTTATAACCACCTCTAGCATCTGAACTTAATTGTCCACATATATCTATATGTATGAGATCTAATAATTTATTGGCCCTTTCACTATGTCCAATAAAGGAATCATTTATCATCTTACCCAATAGACAAGATTTACATCTATCATATGATTCAAAATCAAATGAATTCAAAAGTCCAACTTGATGAAGTTTTGAGATATGTTTCTCCTTTATATGACCAATGCGACAATGTCAAAGATAGGTTGAATTTATATCATTTGATTTAAATTTATTAGTTGTTATATTATAGATATTATAATCATTGGATTTTTGAAGGTTCATAATATAAAGACCATCCTAAAAATAGGCATTTGTAAAGAACATGTCTTAATGAAAAATAAAGCAATTATTATTCTTAATAATAAAAGAAAACTATCATTATCCAAACAAGAAACTGAAATAATATTTCTACACATTGTAGGAACATAATAATAATTGTCCAAAACTAAAAAAAGCCCACTGGGAAAAGTAAGTTTATAACTTCCTACAGCCAAAGCAGTAACTTTTACTCTATTGCCTACTCGTAGATCAGCTTCACCCTTCTTTAGTTGTATACTTTTTTTGAGTCCCTGCATATTTGTACAATTGTGTGATTCATATCCAATATCTAATACCCATGAACTAGAATGAGAAAAATGAATTTATATAACATAAATACGTGAAAACTAGTCTCACCAGTCTTCTTCTTCTTCAAATCCTTCACTACAAGAAAATGTTGATTTAGTTAGAGAAATTTGGCTGGGGATCATTCCCTAACTAAATTGCGAGGGATTAGCTAGGAAATAGTAAGAGATTTTTGATTTTACATTGATATAAAAATTTGCGACGGATTAGCGATGGAATATGTAGATTGCAAATTTTTCGTCACTTTTTTCCATAAATTTCCACGTAATGAAAACTGGGAAATTTAACGACGAATCTAGGAATGGATTTTTCATAGCTAAATAGAACCAGACATAATCCGTCGATAATATTTTCGATCCATAATTAATTCGTTGCTAATATTTTCGTGAATTCTTCACAAAAAAGTGGAGGTTTTAGTGATTGATTTTCCCTAGCTAATTAGATCGAGATAAAATCCGTCACTAAATTATTATATACATTTATTTTAGTATAATTATAAAAATAGGATATTATAAAAAAAATTAATAAATATATAAATACAAATAAAAATTTATATTAAATAAGACTAAAATAACTATTTTTTGATTATAAATTAATTAAAAAAAGTATACAAAATATTTCTCTGATATTTTTTATTAAGATATTTAAATATCTATATTAAAAACATTAAATAATGTATTATTTAATTATAATAATTTTGAAAATATTTTACTTAAAAAATAAACATAAATATAAATTACTACTAACAAAAAGTTAAAATAAACAATTGTTTGATTAAATAATAAAAATAATAAAAATATATTAAATAACGAATAAACAAGTAACTATTAATATTATTACTATAATCATAAAAAATTTTAATGATTATAGGAATCTTTTAAAAAAATTATGACTAACAGATTAGAAAATTTTGAATTATAAAAAAAATTTCAAAATTTTGATATAATTTAAAAGAAAATAAATTGATATTTAAAGATTAATAAATATATATGTATTAATTAAATCAAAAAAAAATTATGATTTAAAAAATAAATATCTAAGTGTGGTTATTAAATGAACACTTCAAATATTCAAATTTATAATGAGTAAAAGATTCAAATTTTATGCATTTATAATTATTTCGTATTATAGTAATAAAAAATAAATTAAATTCTTAAAAATTTATAACCATAAAATATTATATATATATATATATATATATATATATATATATATATATATATATATATATATATAAAATATGAGATATATGAAATACTTTATAATTATATAATATTATTTTATTTATTTATGAAATAATATCATTAATGGTTAATAAAAATCATTTTAATTTTTTTTTATTTAAATTATTTATTTTTAATAATTTTATTTAAATTTTATTTTTTTTCCCTTTATTTTCTATATATTTACAACATATTTATTTATTTATAGTTTACGTCAAAAAAAAATGCTAAGGCATTAAACACTTATCATTTTTTCTTTCTTTCAACAACGAAGAGAAGAGAAGCAAAATGGGAATTTGGGAGCAACCTACAAAATCTACCTCTTCTTGGTACCAGGTATTATTATCACTGCTCTTCTCTTTCAGAATTCTATATACGTATCTCTGTCTTTCTCAATTTGATTACCACTGGCGGATTTTGGTTTTTACAGAATATTTGGGTTTGATTTTTTTTAATGTTCCACTAATGTTTCTTCTTTTTTCTTCTATTTTCATATCACTTATATGATTTTGACTCTATACCATTAATGAAATAATAAATAGTTGGGTAAACTTTGTTCTTTTACTGTTTAATTTTTTAGGGTTTTATTAATTTTAAATGCTGAATGTTTGCATATTATTTTCTGCTTCTGTAACTTAATAAAAATAAATTATGGTTAATGTATCCTGCTTCTGTTAACTTGAGAAAAAACGACCTTAATGCTTATAGGTTTTATTTTTGTTGTCTCCAAATATATTATAAACAGATAACATTATATATAAACTTTTATACATTTATATAATCATATGACATTAAATATTAATGTCTATACTTTAATATATATAAACGTATTACATTATATATATACATTGATATGTTTATACAACATATAATGTTATATATAAATATTTATTCATATGTATTAATGTTTATAAATATCTATACAATATTTACATAAAACTATCCATTTATATAATTTTTTTATATAACAATTATATAACATATAAAATGTTTATACTTTTTTGTAAACATTTATATAACATATTAATTTATATATAAATATATAATGTTTATATAAATGTGATATATATACTATATAATATTTATAAAAGTGTTACATGTATATAATTATATTCATGTAACATTTATAAAAATATTTTAAACACAAATATTATAAATAAACACTTGTATAATTATTTAATCACATACCAATATATATATATATATATAAGTATTTATAATTATATTTATAATTATGTAAACTATTTTTATAACTATATTTATAACTATGCATAACTATTTTTTTAACTATATAATAATTTATAACTATATGTATAATTCTATATAACTATATTTCTAAAAAAATATACTATATGTATAATAATATATAACTATATTTAATTGTATTTTACTATATGTATAACTATAAAAATGTTATATATAACTATATCTTTAACTACATACATATTTATAACTATATGTGTATAACTATATATAAATATTTGTATAACTATGTAATACTCTATATAATTAAATATAACTATATTTGTAACTATGTATACATATATGTATTCATATAATTAAATATATTTATTTGTTCATAACTTTGTATACATTTATGTATGACTATGTATAACTACTTGTATGAATATATCTATATATAACTATATGTTTAACTATATATAAATCTATTTTAAACTATATATTCTATAAGTATAAGAATATATAACTATAAATAATTGTCTTTGTCTATATGTATAACTATAAAACATTATACACAACTATACTTAAATATATAATCAACAATATATATTTAATAAACATTTTTATATATTAGTATTAAAATGTATATTAGTATATCTATAACTATACATAACTATATGTATAAATATATGAAATTATATGAAAAATATATATACCTACATGTATACATATAAGTTTAACTTATGTATAACTATATGTACAACGTCATGTAACGATATTTTTAATTACATGTATAACAACAACATTATGTTTAATTATATGTGTATAGCTATATATAAATATTTATATAACTAAATAAAACTTTATATAATTAAATATAACTATATTTTTAACTATTTATACATATATGTATACATATATGTAAATCTATATATTTGTTTATAACTTTGTATACATTTATGTATAATTACATATAACTACTCATATGAATATATATATATATATATATATATATATGACTAAATGTTTAACGATATATAATTTTTTATAACTATATATACTATGTGTATAATAACATATAACTATAAATAATTGCATCTTACTATGCGTATAACTATAAAAACTTTATACATAACTATATTTAAATATATAATTAACAACATATATTTAATATACATTTTTATATATTAGTATTAAAAAATGTATTTTAGTATATCTATACCTATACATAACTATAAGTATAAATATATGAAATTATATAAAAAAAATATACCTACATGTATAAATATAAGTTTAACTATATGTGTAACTATATGTATAACCACATATAACTATATTTTTAATTGCCTGTATAAAAACATACAACATAATGTTTAACTATATGTGTATAACTATATATAAATATTTGTATAACTATAAAAAGCTCTATATAAATAAATATAACTTAATTTTTAACTATGTATACATATATATAAATCTATATAATTGTTTATAACTTTATATATATTTATGTATAACTATATATAACTACTTATATGAATATATATGTGTATATATATATATACACAACTATATGTTTAACTATATATAACTATTTATAACTACATATACTATATGTATGCTAACATATAATTATAAAAGGGATAATACTAATTTGTTGCACTAACTTGAAATTAAATGACAAAAGATATAATATTAACAATATGTAAGCACATAGCATGAGAGTGTCCATTCGTCAGGCTCATATATGGGATAATACAAATAAGGGTCGTACTCTTACCAAATCCCACTTCTTGGGCCTCAAGCTCATATATGAACTTATGTATGGCAAAAGATATAATATTTGATAGGTTTGTATAGAAGAAAATTTTTTATTCTTTTATGTAATTCCTCATTCTAACACTGCATTCTTTGCGTGTCTCTCTCTCCCTCTCTCATTCTTTCTATGTCACTCTCTTCATCTTTTTCTTTTTGTGTCACACTCTCTCGCTATTTTCTTTCTCACTCTCCTTTCTTGCTTGTACTCTCTCTCCCTCTCTCTCTCCCTCTCTCCATTTCTCTCCCCCCTCTCTCTCCATCTTCATCTTCAAACTTTAAATTCTTTCTTTTTTGCTTTCCTTTCTTGTGCATTATTATATTTTGCTCCCTTTATCTAGTAATAGGATGATATCTATTAATCTTTACTATGCTAAAAATTGATTTATCTATTTCTGTAGATTCAGCAAATGCATTGGATCGATATTCACGATATTTAATTTTTAAATAGTCATCTATAAGTAATTTTATTTAATTATTAGTATATTTTGAAGTAATTGAATGTTTAATTCAAAATAATAATTGAATAGTATTCTTTGCAAATAAAATAGGACAAAATGAGTTCAAATCGTCAGTGGATGTACAAAAGATTTATGAATGAAATTATGAATAAAGATTTTTTGAGTGGGCTTGAAACTTTCATTAATTTTGCATGTAGTCAATCGAGATGGATGGATGGAAAAAAAAATTAAGTGTCCATGTAATCATCGCAAGTGTCAGAATATCCCTTTTCATGATGTAAATGCTATATGATACCACTTGGCTAAATATGGCTTTATACAACATTATTTTGTTTGTATTTATATTGAGAATAGTACAAATACTCTGAACATTGACCAAAATGAGGATACTGAATGGTTTTCTTTTGGTGAAGAAGCATCATACACAAATCATAGAATGATCATAGAAGTTGCTGGTGCCGAATTCAATATGGATTACATGGATGAAACACCTAATCCTGAAGCTCAGAAATTTTATGAAATGCTTAAAGTTGCAGATAATGAGTTGTGGCCTGGTTGTAAAACACATTCGCAATTATCACTTGTGGCTCACCGTATGAGCATTAAATTAGAAAATCATATGTCTAAAAAATTATTTGATCAGGTGATAGAACTAATGAAGGAGATTGTTCCGGATAATAATTTAGTCGCTAATAACTTTTACAACACTAAGAAGTTACTACGAGGAATGAGTCTATTAGTGAAAAAAAATTGATTGTTGTTTCAATGAATGCATGTTATTCTGGGGTGGTGATAGTGATTTAATTAGCTGAAATTTTTGTGATCATCCTTTATTTAAGAAGACATCTCTTATTATAGATATGCGACAAAAATTGAAAGTTGCATTTAAGAAGATGTATTATTTTTCTATAATTCCTTGATTGCAAAGTCTATATGCATCAGATGCTACAGCAAATGATATGAGGTGGCATTCTGAGCATGAGGTTGAAGAAGGGGTAATGTGTCATCCATCAGAATCACTTGCTTGGAAGCATTCTAATCATATACATTAAGATTTTGTAGCTGAAAGTCGAAATGTGAGATTGGGTTTCTACACTGATGGATTTCAGCTATTTGGGCAATCTGGATAATAGTATTCAACATGACCAATGATAGTGACACCATATAATTTGCCTCTGTGGTTGTGTATGAAGGAGCAATATATGTTTTTGTTAATATTGGTTCCAGGGCCAAAAAATCTGAAAGACATGCTGGATGTTTTCTTACACCCACTTATAGTAGAGTTAAATTATTTGTGGGATGTTGGCATGAATACATATGATATCTCAAAGAAACAAAATTTTATTATAAGAGTGGCTCTTATGTGGACGGTAAGTGACTTTCTTGCATATTCAATGGTGTCTGGCTGGAGTACTACTAATGATTCACATGCTCGTATTGCATGAAAAAGTCCGATGCATTTACCCTCAAATTTAGTGGTAAACAGTCATGGTTTGATAATAATCATAAGTTTCTACATATGAATCATCTATTTCGAATAAATAGAACTATATTTCAAAAAAATAAAATTGTGATGATAGTTGCACCAGAAGTTTTTTTAGGATATGATATTATGTCAGAGATTTAGAGTTTGGGTTTGAAGAAGGTAATTGAAAAGGATACTATTGTAACTAATGGACTAATATGCAAAATATTTGGCTGAAGGAAATGTAGTATATTTTGGGACTTGCCCTATTGGAAGTCCAATTTAATTCGTCATAACTTTGATGTAATGCATATTGAAAAAAAATGTGTTTAGGAATGTTTTCAACACTGTCCTTAATGTAGATGGAAAAATAAAACACTTTAAAATCAAGACAAGAGCTGAATGATTACTTTCGGAATCCTGAAATGAAACTGAATGAAGCAATAAGAAAATTCTTTAAAGTTTGTTACATACTAGATAGGAAGGCAAGACAGATATTGTGTGAATGAGTTAAAAATTTGAAATTCCTTGATGGATATGTGTCAAATATGGGTAGATGTATGGATATGAAGAATCTTAAGTTATTTGGAATGAAAAGTCATGACTATCATGTCTTTATGCATAGATTAATACCAATTGCATTCCGTGAATTACTTCTCCTAAGTGTTTGGAAGGTCATTACAAAACTTAGTTTGTTTTTCAAATAGCTAACTGCAACCACAATCAAAATAGATGACATGGCGAGACTGGATAATGACATTCTACTTATTCTTTATAAGCTTGAACGGATATACCCTCAGAGTTTTTTTGACTCAATGGAGTATTTACTAGTCCATTTGGCATATGAAGCAAAGATAGCAGGGCCAGTGCAATATATGTGGATTTATTTTTTTGAGAGGTAAATACATATAATTAACCTTGTTTTATTATTTCATACATAAAGTAATATTGTAATTTAATATAATTGAAACCTAACATTGTGGTTGTAGGTATCTTTGTAAGTTGAAATTGAATATTAGAAACAAGGCAAAAGTTTAAGGTTCAATTTGCAATGCATATTTAGTTGAAGAAGCATCATCATTTTGTTCTTATTATTTTGAGGATCAGTCAATATAAAGAATAGAAATGTGCCTTGGAATGATGGTCATGTGTTGGTAGAAGATGATTTTGTGGATAAACTATTTATCATCAAGCACTTTGAAGAGTATTTGGAAGAGCAAAGAAAAGATGTATGACAGATGAAAAGTACAAAGCAACCCGTAGTTACGTTTTACTTAATTGTGAGGAGGTTGCACCATATATTGAGTATGTATACCCAAAATGGTTGCAGATTTAATCGTAGTTTAATTTTGTCCTTAATAGGAATAATTAAACATTGATATATATTTTTCTCTCTCTTTTTATATTTGTGCAGTATTTATGTTGAGTAGTTAAGAAATACGCAACCAGCAATTCCTAGCAATGATGTCGATTATATACTAGAAACTAAATTTGCGAATTGATTCAAAAATTATGTGAGAATTATTAAGTTTTAAATTTTTGAATTAATTAAATTCATTAGTATCTTTTATTTGTTAACATCATTTGTTTAATTTATGTCACAGACAAACGATTCTTCAAATGGAGATTCTAATATTTTCATTCAGAATCTAAGTAAAGACCCATTTAGATATGTGACAACCTATCCTGGGTATTTTGTCAATGAATATAAATTTCACACAATCGGGCACAGTTCTTCTAAAATAATAATGAATAGTGGTGTGTGCATTAAAGGCTCAAGTTATAGTGCAGATGAGATTGATTATTATGGTCAACTCATAGAAGTTATTGAGTCGGAGCATCTCGGACTCAAAAATAACAATATTGTATTATTAAAGTGTGTATGGTTTGATCCTATATGAAATGTGGGTACAAAGATTCATTCGGATTATAAGCTAGCGGATGTTAATCATAAATACAGATATATTTGATATGAGCCATTTATTATGACAGTTCAAGCCACTCAAGTATATTATTGTACATATCCGAGTTTATCTCGTGATAAGAGTGATTGGTGGGTGATTTGCAAAATCAAAGCTCGAACAAATTTTGAAGTACCAACATCTCAACAAAGAAGTGCAGACTTATCTATTGCATCGGCATTCCAAGAAGATGACATAAATATTATCGAGCCTGTGCATGTATATGAAGATCCAGAAAATTTATGTGTCTCAAATGGTGGCCTAATAGAAATTGAAGATTATCAATTTCTATCTGAAGATGAGTTGGAACTTCCATCGGAATTAGATGAAATGTCAGAAGATCAATTGGAGGATGACAGTGATGATGATAATTAAACTGTTATAATTTTATTATAATATTAAACTATCAAAAACTTTCTATATTTTTTTGAAATCTATTGGTGTGTTTTATTCTAAAATGCATGGTTGTTCATCATATCTCTGTTATTTTTTCTATATTTTTTTGTGCAGTAGATGGCACCTAAAAGACATGGCCATGGTGGAGGTGGACGTGAATGCAGAAATGAACCAAATTCATCTAGTATTTTCCATCATGTTGCAAATTCAGTACCATCTCATACCCATCATATCCAGACTTCAACATCACAATCATCATCTCCATTTCCATCACCATCACCATCACCATCATTGAGACCCATACTATCACCTTTATATGATATAAGCCCACTACCCATTGTCCTTTTCGCACACATTTTTCATCCATCTCTATCTTCTATACCACATTTTGCACAGATAGTTCTCCCATTTACAAAACCATCGACATCATCAAATGTCACGCCTTCCTCCACATTCAGTGCTAAGTTAGTAATTAAGATCATGGATGGGAGGTATAAGAAATATGTAAATATGACTTGAATAAAAAATTTTGATGTTACTGTTAGTTGTTATATATATATATATATATATATATATAGTTATGATTTGCTTGTTTTCAATATTATTTATTTATTTGTACAATTTTATTCAATCTCACAGGTGTTTGACTTTAATTACAAAGTCTTTCAAGAAAATAGTTGATTCTAAAGTATTCTCATGGAAGAAAGTTTCTGAATCGACAAAAGAGTTTTATTTTAATGACTTTCAAGTAAAAATAATGAAACAAAAGCATTAAAAATTAATTATCTAATTAGTTAATTATTATGTTGGTTATTATTCAAGCAGTAAATCATTATGTCCTTGTTATTAATTTAAATTCTTTTGTGATTTTTCTATACATAGAATCAATGCACATGGACACTCAAATTTAATGGAAAGATAAAGTCATTATGGGAGAACAAAATTGTTGATTAGTATTCTGATTTTGTTCATAAATTGAAGAATAAAAAAGAAATGCTTGATTTTATATCCGAGGATGACTGACCTGAGTGGCTTAAGTATTGGGAGGAGCTAGATGTGTAGAAAAAATCAGAGATTGCCAGCAAAAATTGATGAACTCTGGTAGCCGGACTAGGCACATGAATCTCTCGACACACATGAGGGTCAAAGTCGAGCATTGAGCACGCTCAAGATTTGGTACAATTTTAATATTATAAATATTTATATATTTAGTGGTTGTCCTAATAATCCAAATAAATCAAATATATGCATGGTTTTGTTAATTTCGTTACAATTTTTTATCATTTGTTATTTTATGACTTAATAAATATATTTTCTAGGCTGGAGAATTTGGTTGAGCTCCTAATTTTTATGAGATTTTCAGAAATATACATGTGAAGAAAGTAGATGGTCAGTTTGTTGACAACAAGTCTAAGATGATTACTGTAAGAATCTATTATATTAATATAATTTTATAATACTATAGTACATCTTGAAAGTTGTTTGGAATGCAATAAATTTAATTTATTTTATGTATATCTAGAATAATATATTTCTCTATTTTATCTCAGGAACTCATGGATGAATGTGTGATAGCTACTTCTCAACAAGTTGAGGGTTCTATGGAACTTCAACCAATTGACTATAATCCTATTTATTTGGAGACCATACGAGGTCATAAGAAGTAGTGAGTGTATGACATTGGCTCAAGGGGAGTGACATTTTGTTGTAGCAGTCATGCTTCTAATTCATCTGTCACAGTAATGGTGGATGAGGTGGTCGAACAATAAGTAATGGAAACAAATGAACGTATTGAAGTTGTGGAGACCTAAATGAAAGAGAAGGATGAATGGATATCTCATTTGAAGGAAGAAATGCATGAAATGAAAGAAGAAAAGGATGAGCAGATTACTAATTTGAAGGAAGAAATGCAAGAAATTAAAAGAAGAGAAGGATGAGTAGATTACTCATTTGATGGAAGAAATGCAAGAAATTAAAGAAATGAATGATGAGATGAAAGATATTAAGAATGTAATGCAATAGTAGATGTCCTATATGGAGTCACAGTTAGCGGCATTAACGTGACAGATAGCATTCTGAGATCCATCTATGAAACCTCACAAGAGAGGCTAGCATAAAATCCCAACAAATTATGAGGATGATTTCGTATCATAATTATTTCTGAACTATTTTTTGATTTTTGTCTATGTGTAGCAAACCATGAAGAGATTTTTTTGGAGGTTTCAAATTTTTTTATGCTGGTTGTTCTTTGCTTTTCCAATTAACCTAATAATGAATCTTTGCAAGACATCTGATGTGAGTTGCATGAAAAAATTCTGATTCAAAGTATTCACATATTGCCATGGTCCTTCCAATGCATGAATCCCATATTTGCTGATTTCAGCTAGATCAAAAGGAGGCTGAGTTTCTATTATCTTCATTATTCCTAAAACATTTTAATTTTGCACTCTATTTCTCTCTTAACATAATTGCGAGACATATTTTAGATATTTGTTGATGTTGTATGATTATTAACTTAGATTTGTATTTGTTCATGTCTATAATTACTGTTTTTATATATATGTGAATATGTTTGTGTGTCCCAAAATATTTTGGGTAGAGTTTTCGCCTATTATAGGCATGTAAAAGGCTTGGATGGTCCTTTTGATGCTGGGAAAAACACCTTAGCTTTTGAATCTGTGAGATGAACGAAAAAATTATGGTCCCACGCAAACTTAGGTTTGTTCTTGATACTCTTATTTTATGCAGATTTGCATTGTCACAGTTCAGATTGCGACTACTTTGTATCGGTTATTGGTTTGTAAATGTAGTATGTTCTGCTCTATGTGCAGGTGCAACAATGTTCTCTATTTGTGTGGAGTACCAGAGGACAGAACTATAAATGCTGACCATGCCTGAGAGACCTATATGTGTGTTTTTTAAGTCCTAGATTATTTCTTTCTGTTGTCTTTGATGGTATGTGTATTTACATGAAAGTACATGTGTGTGTCATCTAAGACTATGTGATTATATATATGTACATATAATACTATAGTATATACATACATATATACTCGGTATATACGTACGTATATACCGAGTATATATACATAAGTGAGTGCATATATTTATTTGTAGACATGTATATATTGACATACTCACACACCCATCTACACACACACACATGTTTGAATATATAATTGTTTGGGGTGGTCTGGTCATCATCGTACATTACTTACTGATGCAGGTAATAAAAGCCATGGATATTAAACCTTCCCCAAAGTCGTGTCATGAAGATGTTCTGGTCCAGGCCAGCCAGGTAAACATAGGTTGATCTTAAATCTCTTAGTAATTATGTTGATAATCCTGGTCATCACCTTAGCGTATGTATGAGGAAATAAGTTTTCTGGCTCTAAGTTCTGCAAAGATTGGTTCTAATTGTGTATTAAGTCTTAGGATGATGATGATGATGATGCTCGTATAGTATCGTGTAATTTTATTAGATTACACAAAACTGTATTCAATCAGAAGGAAAAATGTAATATTACCTGATTTTTATAGGCCGGGAGTGTCATGAGAAATATCGGGTCCTATTTTGGAAAAAGTAGCTCGCCGCCTTATCAAAAAATTGCTCAATCTCAATACGAGTGGTTGGCAGGAAAGTTCATCAGTCGAGCATCATCGCCCATCCCACTTTTATTATCAGTGACATTAGCAGCCGCAGTAGCAAATGTGGTATATACGTACGTATATACTCAGAATATATGTAAAATATATAGAGTATATATGTACGTATATACTATAGTATATAAGTGCGTATATACTGAGTATATACATACATATATACTCAGTATATACAAACATATATACTCGATATATACGTACATATATACTCAGTATACATAAATATAATATTGTAGTATAATATATACATACATATTGAGTATAAATGTACTCAGTATATATGTACATATAATACTGCAGTTTATATGTACATATGCTACAGTAATATATGTAACTAGTGAAATGCTAGTATATATGTACAAATACACTATAATATATATGTACATATGTACTATATTATTATATATTTATCAAAACATAACTTTTTTATTTATTTAATTATTTTGATTTTATTAACTAGTTTAAATTTTGTACAGATATGATACTGCATTGTTCTCCATTTGAAGCTTGTATAAGTGAATGGATTTTTTACTAGACATGATGCACTGCAACTTGGACAGCTTTGTCACAGTAGAAAGATGGTGATCATAGGAGCTGAGAGAGAGAAAGCAATGCTAATACACGCATAAATTTTACTTTATGCACTATTAGTAGATATATTGATGAATAAGATGTAATATAATTTTGTTATGTATTTATTTTAATTATGAAAAATATTGTATCAAAATAATTTATTAAATGATTTTTTTTGTTAATTATAAATTTTTGTGATATTTTTTGTTTTTATTATATTCAATATAAAAATATTTAATAATTTAATTTAATTTTTTGAAAAAAAATTAAAATTCTGAAAATAATTTTGGAATGAAAATTGCTAGGGATTTTTTCCTTGCTAATTTAGCAATGGAATTTTTTCTTACTAATTTAGTTAGGAAAATCATTATTTTAGCAAGGGATTTTTTCGTCGCTAAATATTTTTAGCCAGAGGCACTTTCCCTTGTAATTTTTAGTGACAAACACTTTAGATTGGGAAAGCTTCCATCATTAATCCATCATTATATCCCATTTAGCGACTGATAACTCCCATTTAGCTAGGGGATCTTTCCTAGCTATGTAGGCTTTTTCTTTTAGTGCTATAAATACAACTTGTAGTTTCTCTTCCAATGGTTAGGTTCATTGCAAAAGAAACAAATCATCTCTATTTGAGGCTTTAGCCTTGGGTTCATGTTTGGGTTTGGGTTGATCATTGGACTTTCCTTTGTCTTTGCCCATGCCCTTTCCCTTTCCTTTGATCTTAAAGTCCTTTTTATTTTGAACCATTAGTACATTGTCAGACTTGGATTTAACATTCTGCTCAGTAGTTTTAAGCATTATATGCAACTTAGAGATAGATTTGTCCATTTCATTAATGTTATAATTCACAACAAATTGGCCATAACTATCAAGAAGTAAATTTAGAATCAAATCAGTTGCAAACTTTTAGCTTAATGGAAATCCAAGCCTATCAATGTGCTTAATATAGCTTTTTATTTTTAGAACATGAGAGCTAACTGAAGCACCCTCAATCATCTTGCAAGAATGCAATGCCTTGATAGTCTCATACTTTTCTTGCATTGCTTGTTGCTGGAATATTTTTTTAAGATTGATTATCATATTATAAGCTTCCATATTTTTTATATCCTTCTCAAGTTTAGAAACTCATGGTAGCTAGCATCAAGCATGCAACATCAATAAAGTCATTATGATGCTTCTCATAAGCATTCTTATCATCTTTAGGAGCATTATCAGTTTGGTTCTTCATGGAGAAGTTCATACAGGACATAAAGCTTCTTTTCTTGTTTGAGAACAATTTTCAAATTTTGAAATTAGCTAAGAAAGTTAGTCCCACTAAGTTTATTCTTCTCAAGAACTATTTGCAGTGACATAGTAGAATTTTTGTTGTTATTGTTGGCCATCTACAATGAATACAAAGTTCGATAAGTATTTTGATTATGAAAAAATATCTCTAAATTAATAAACCTCAAGAATAATCATATTAATCTAGTGAGCTAAGATCCATATTTTATTAAACTTTAAGTCAGCTTTGTCATGACACTAAAAATTAAGCTATTTAGGTAGGTAACTTTTACTAATTACATCTCATGCAATTCTTAGATATTTATAAGGATTTTGACATCATATGTCCCAGCATGTTTGAATCCCATCTAATGCCATTAGGCCCAAAATCATTTTGATAACATAATAAAGTTAAACCATTTTCAAACACATGAGTAGCATCATTACTCATCTTCTCTTACTAATGTCACCTAATGTACTACTTTGGTAGAACCCACATTAAGGTGATAATAGGTTTGACAAATGTTTAAATATGGATGACATGTTAATTTTAAATTTTATGTGAGGGATCTTGATTGATTTTAATTTTCAATTAATAGATATCATCATATATCCAGTATCACCTACTCATGTAATAGCATACATAGCATCTCATACATGCATATAATAAACATGTCACAGTATAACCTTAATCTAGATTGATCTCCATGAGCCAATATAAAGATCAATAGTCATTCCTAGGTAGTAATAAGTAGCTCCATGAAGTTGATTTGATCACCAACTTGCCCATAGATACCTAGCTCCTCTATCATCATGGATGGATTGCATGACTTCAAATGTCTTCCATTGTCTCTCTTATTTTATAACAATAATTTTAAAATTATAATAAAATAAAAATGACATGCAAGCCATATTTAATAATTACAACCCTTGAAAAAAAATTAATCTACCCAACACATTGGTTAAAAAGGCCATACTATTCACCTTGTGAAGCAATATAACATGTAGAATATATAATATTATCATATAGTACAAACAATTTGCATTAAAAAAATAAATTATAATAGCCATGTATTTAAAAACAATTAAATTTATAAGGTGTTTTGTAAAGATGTTATGGTGGTTCTGCTGCCAGTTAGTGGACGAGGTCAAGGGGGGACGCTCTCGCAGGGTCATGGGCAGCACCCCAGGAAAAAAAAAATTCTATTGATCTCATTAATAAATTTTCATTAATCTCATCAACAAATTTTCATTGATCTTATCAATAAATTTTCATTGATCTTATCAATAAAATTTTATTAATATAATCAATAAATTTTTATTAATCTTATTAATAAATTTTGAATAAGCCAAAAGCCATCAAAATCACATTAAAAAAACATATTATGTAATCTCATCACACATAGGGCTTATTTTGGCACCATCATAAATAATCACTAATAAATCAAAATTGATATATGAATTTAGTCCATGTATTAATCTAATTAAGGCAAAGCTAGAATTATATATCATGCTATTAAACACTTTAATGACAATATCCTATTCGGATTCTCAATCATACTAATGAATCCTTTTTGATTTTGGATTCAATCAATTAATACCTTAACAAAACATATTAACTATGTCGTTCACACAAACCATAATATCACATATATTCAAATATGCAAATCATGCCAGAATCATATACATCACATACATACGATTAAATATGGCATTATCAGTTTTTATGAAAACACAAGTTCCTTTGAAACCATTATTGGGGTTTCTGGCAAAATATCCAATCTAATTGGAATATAAATGCAGCAAAATTTATAATTTTTTATCTCATAACCTACCAAGGATCACATGCATTTCATAAAAATACGAAGGAAGGGTAAACGAAACTTACCTCTTGTAGATCGATTCACCAAGCCTTCAAAGTGTGCATCCTGGTTTATTGAATCTTTAAATGTGCTACTTTCTGAAAATGACCACCGTCTATAAGTATCCACATGCAAAAAAATAATAAACAATATTATTGAATGCTAGTTCAAATTCTTCTTCTCAAAATGAAAGGGTTTCTCTCTATTTTATAAAAGATGACTACTTGCATCAAACATGTTTCACACACATATATATACAATATATATACAAGTTTGCTAGGGTTTTAGTCATAAATGAATTTAATTATATAATTAAAACTCTTTTAAATAATAACAACTTAAATTCAAATCCTTAATAACCTTTTTTAAATGAATTTATTCATTAAAACTCAAGTTCAATCTAACACATTAATTATTTATTTAAATAACGAATTTAAACTTTCTCAAAATTAAATTAAAATTTAAATAATAACTAATTGTTATTTGTGATTTAAAATAATCTCATCATTTTAAATTGCTACCGAGAGTAAAAAATTATAAAGGTTATTATTCATTCTTAATGTGCGACCCTATAGGTTCAATTAATATTGGCAGTAGGCCTAAATCACATTTTAATCTTACAAGTTATTAGTGATCTCTAGCAAGATATTATGACTACCCAAGTTAAATGAAAGGTTCATGATCTAAGACAACCTTAATATAATTAATAATATAATCTTTTTGTCTCATGATATCTTGATAGAATATAAAGTATGGACCAAGTCAATATTATATCATTCTATCTTTGATTACTCGAAACCCAATTAGACCGACTAAATAAATGATATTGATCTCCATCAATTCATTTGAGCACGATCATGTATTTCTCAGTCTCAATTATAGAAGGGACCTAGAAATATCTCTCTTATAATAAGAGGGACAAATTCCATCCCAATTGCTCATATCTCAATACGTAATTCTTATTATGTTCAAGTATAACCTTTATAGTTATTTGATTAAAGACAATGCTTGATTATATCAAAATACATTCCTTATGTTGAGAACTATAACGATCTTAGGTCAAATGATTAAATAACATAACTATATATTAGAGATTAACATATGACTTTGTTCCATATATTAATCTCAAGATGGGTCTGTCCAATGTTTGTTCTCAACAAATATATATAAATTTGATTTGTATCTCATATACATATTCATCCCATGAATATCAATCAAATATTATACTAATCTTAATTCATTGATATTCTCATAACAATAACCGATTATGGAAATTTAGAATAATTAATAATATTATTCAAGGATATTATATATAATAAACATATATATCATCGTAATAAGTAATTCTGACAAATAGTCAAAATATCATATCCATACGATAAGCTTAGAGTACTAATTATAACAATTAGGTCAAGAAATCATTACATAATGCCCCAACCTTCATTTGGTATTCAAATATAATATAAGCCAGGATAATTTAAACATAGATCACATATATTAAATGAATAAACCCATAGATCTAAGATTTTTCAAAATCTAAATATCAATTTTGCTAGAAATGAGTTATCTAGACTAAAGTCCTCTTTACTACTTATATGACTCATACAGTTGCAGATCTCTATTGATGAAATATTCACATTTAAAAGTTTTTTGAGCATTGTCTAACTAATTAAATTAGGTAGCATAACAAAGTCATAATAAGAATCAAAAAGAGATGTAGAATGAAAGGAATAAAGGGAGATATTGAAGTTGGTATATAATTCAAAGCTAAAAAAGATGGAGAAGGGAGTGTGACATGGAAAGAATAAATTAAAGAAGTAGAAGAAATTGAAGAAGATGAAGAATGAGATACATTGAGTGAAACATGAAAGAATAAGAATAAGAAGTAGAAGAATAACAATAAAAATGAGAAGCATAAGAATATGGATAAGTAGAAGCATATGAATACAAAAAATAAAGGAGGAGAAGAAAATGAAAAAAGGTGAAGAAAAAAAAGATAAAAAGAAAAAGATTAGAAGACAAAGATAAGAAGAAAATGTGAAATCTAGGAAAAAAATGAATAACAAAATAATATGATTTTTTTTCTAGAAAAATGAGCAAAATGATTATTTTGCAATAAGAAAAATAATCTAAAAATTTTAGAACTCTAATAATAAAATGGATTTTCTCATTGAATTTGTCTTGGAAAATATAACTACTGTGACAAATTTCATTAAATTCTAAGGAAGTCAAAATTTAGTTATTTTATTTTTAATTTATTTTATTATTATTATTATAATTAAGAAATTAAAGAAAAAAAAGACCGCGCAACAACGTCGACGACATGGCTGCGCCATCCATGGTCCATGCGTCGAAAGAAAAAAAAAGAATAAAAAAATAAAAAATTTTAATATTTATTTAATAAAATAATAGAAAAAAAATGAGGGGAATCGGGAAAATGGAGTGTCGGGAAAAACCTCGGTGAAAAAGAGATACATTACAGAAAAAAATAAAATGTTCATTGATTTTCTTTTGATAATAGTTGATTATTCTGGAATTAGAATAAAATAGTCTAAGAACAAAAGTTTCTCTATGTGATGAGAGCTTCAATTTGATATTAAATTTATACAATTTCCATGAAATATTACGAAAAGTAGTGGTTTTCTTCTATTGGGATTTCTTTCTATTTAAAGGCCATTTTTGATTGTCGTTTAAATTTCAATTCGAATTGTTTAGAAATTTTATTAGAATGGTTAATTGGTAAAAAGTTTCTGTGTTCCGTTTAGTAAAATATATTACAGTGTGTATTGGGTTTAAATAGTTATAATTGTGTATGGAATATGGTTTAATCGTAAATGAAATATTTTCATTTCATATGTACAAGAACATTCCAAATAAATGGGTTGGTGCATGATATATATATATATATAAAGGTATAATAGATTATATTTTGTGAACTCGAATTGGAACGACATCCAGATTGAGTTGCATAGTATTTTATTAGGAGCATGACTAATATTAATATGAGAACTCGAATTGGGACAATGCCCAGACTTAGTTACGTGGCAGTTTTTAGAAAATATTCAAGGAAAAAAAATATTTTTATTAGAAAATATCTAATATGGTTTTTCAGAGGAGGTTCATATTTCTCGGGGTATGTCCAAGAAAAGTATATTTTGTTCGGAGAATGTCGAATATTATTTTTTGGAGGAGATCCATATTTTTTTGAATATTTCAAAAAAAAAGATATATCTAAATCTATATATAATATGTCACATTTCACTTTAGCATGTATGAGGGAGTTGATGGGACTTAGGATATGTGCATATAAATATTTCATTCATAATTACATTCATGTAAACTTTGTACTGAAGTGAGTATTGATATATATGCATGATGTGTTTACGTGTACTTAGATAGGGGGTAACCCTATAAAAGTTTACCTCTAATGAGCTTTGCTCACTTCGTTGTGAGACCCCTTTCAGGTATAGGTCGAGGACAGATGATAGACCCACATACGGTATTGCACGTATGAAAAAAGCCAGTTGTAGCTTGAATAATATATTATGTGTTTTTATTCCACCGAGCAAATAAAAAAAATATGTATGCTACATTTGAGAAAATTTTATTTTATTGCATATTTTATTATGTGATGGAATGAATTGGACTCCTTGGGGATTGGGGTGTCTCAGCTTGGTATCAAAGGTTAGGTATATAATTACCTAAAGCTCAAAATTTGGTAAAAGTTCATAATGTGATAGAAAAGTTTAGATATATAAATATCTAATACTCAGAAAAAAATTAATATGTAGGTAATATCTTGGTGTCAAGTTTAGATAGAAAATTTCCTAGAAGGGATCATAACATAAAGTAAATTTTTGTTATGTATATATTGGTGTGGGGTATGATGCATAATTTAGATTTTATGGATTATATGCATTGTAGAAAATAGAAAGTAAAAAAAAGAAAGAACACTAGGGTAAAAAAAATATAAACTTAGTAGTTCATAAAATAAAAAGATATTTTCAAAATGAAAAGTCTATTATTAGTTGGCATGTGCACTAATAATAGGACATGAATCTGATTCTTTAATTATTATTTGACTTATATAGACGGCAAGTCATGAACGAGGAGACAGAGGACGTCTACGAGATGAGTATTAACCACCAGCCATCTCTGATCAACAAGATTTCATAGAGGTTGTGGTTGTCACAGTTGCCAAGGTTGCACAGACTAGTGCAGCTGTAGGGCAAGAAAGGGCCAAGTAATCTTCAAAGGTTCAAGGCACATCATCATTCGATATTTATGGGAGGAGAAGAGCTAATGGTAGCAGATCATTAGTTTTGACAAGTTGATAAAATCTTGGAAGTTATGCATATCACTTCCAATGATATAAAGAATTGGCTAGCAACATTCCAGCTAGATGACATGTCCCAAATTTGGTGGAATTAGATCAAGGCCTCAAAAAATATAGAGGTAATGACATAGGGAGAATTTCAAGAACTCTTTAGAGAAAAATATTTTTCAACTTCAGCTAGACATGTCAAGACCCAAAAATTTCTTGAACTAAGACAAGGAAATATGATAGTGCTCGACTACGTGGCTAAATTCATCATGTTGGCATGTTTTGCGGATGATTATGTGGATACTAATGTGTCCAAGGATCAAAAATTTGAAGATGGATTGAAATTATCCATCCGAGGCAAGATTGTGTGATTTTTTATCCAAGATATGAATCGATGGTTAAGATAGCTTTAGCCATTGAGCGAAAGGTCGAGGATGCATGGAATATCCAAAAGATGAGTGAGAGTGCTAGTGGAAAGAGAAAAGAAAGTTATCATTTTTTAGGAAAGCGGCAAATACCTTTTACCTCACGAGGATTCCAGGGACAAGGTTGTGGTTATCAAGGCCAAGGCCAAACTGGGGGTTCAAGCCAAATTGGACAAAAAATTTGTTTTTACTATCATCAGCCTGGACATTATAAATGAGAGTGTCCACTAAAGCCAAGATTATGAGACATCATAGTCCCAGACATCTGTGAGAAATATGCAGACATAGTTTATTCCTCCTATCTTTAGTATGAGTCTAGGAAATCGAGTGCAATCTTGAGGTATTCCATAAATACCTCCTACTCCAAAGGCATACTAGAAAGGCCAATGCATGGGTCGGGGTCGAGGTCGAGGAGAGGGCTCATAGGTTGGGACTTTGATGACCCAAGGGCGTGTCAATGCCATTACACCACATATGAAAAGGATAGATCAGTTAGTAATACAAGATACTTTCTTACTATATTATATATGAGCAAGATTTTTATTTGATTCTAGTGCATCATATTCATTTATTTCTGCATCATGTGTGAAAGAATTGAGATTAGAGGTTAAAAATTTGGACAAGCTATTGCATGTGTCTTCTTCTTTGGGGACTAAGTTAAAAATAGTTAGATATGTCAATATTGTGAGTTTAAATTTCAAGGATTCTACTCATGCCAGACCTTAGTATTATGGACATATCGGATTTCGATGTAATTATTGGCATGGACTAGTTGATAGCACATCAAGTCATTATTGATTGTGATCGTAGAAAACTTATTATCAACACACTAGATGATGTATGTGTTATATTTTAGGGGGATAAGCATGATGTTTTATCTCAAACTATATATAATTCTAAATAGCATGGACAACTGATTGGTTGGCTGGCATGCCTCATCCTAGAAGAAGAGGGGACACTAAATATATATATTCCTCGGATAGTTTGTGAATACAAAGATATTTTTTTGGATGAATTACTAGGATTACCATTACACAAGAATGTAGACTTTAGTATTGAGTTACATCCTGGTACATCACCCATTTCTATGATTTCACATAGGATGACACTGATCGAATTATAGGAACTTGAGGTCCATATACAATATTTATTGGACAAAAGTTTCATTTGACATAGCACTTCACCTTGGAGTGCTTCAGTTCTATTTGCAAAGAAGAAGGATGAGACCCTTCAACTGTGCATTGACTATTGATAGTTGAATAGGGTTATGATAAAGAATTGATATCCATTACTAAGGATTGATGATTTGTTTGACTAGTTAAAATGGGCACGAGTCTTTTCTAAAATAAATTTTCATATCGGATATCATCATTTGTGAGAGAGGGTGGCTGACATTTCTAAGATAGCATTTAATGTGTGGTATGGGCATTTTGAGTTTATAGTAATGCCTTTCAGATAGAGGTGTCAAACGAGACGTGGCCCGGCCATACTTTCGTGCCGTGCCAGGCATGACACGGTTACTGTACCATGCCTTGCCTAGCCCGACACGGTTCTGTGGAGGTCAGCTTGACACAGGCCCGCGACACAAATCCGCCGAGTTCGGCCCGATTGGGCAAAACCCTAATATAAAAAAATTAGGGGTTAGGCTATGCACCATCGCTTCGCCACGTGCCGAACCCCTAATTTTTTAAAAAAATTTGGTTTCTCAGCTCGTACCGAGCTACCATACCAATGGGCCATGGTACCATGTTGGGCCAGGCATGACACGAGGCCCGGTTGGCCTCTGCATGACACAACATGATTGGTGTCGTGGTCTGGCACATCACGAGCCCAGGCAAGAGAAATTTCCATGCCGGGCCGGCCCAGGCAGGGCTGAATCGTGTCGTGTCTTGTGTCGGGCTGGGCCGACCTGGCCTGGTTGACACATCTACTTTTGGATTAACGAATGCGCTAGCAGTATTAATCGATCTAATGTATAGAATATTTCAACCATATTTAGATCATTTTGTTGTAATTTTTGTGGATGACATTTTGATCTATTTTTAGTCTAAAGGAGAGCATGAAAATTATTCAAATATTATTATCCAAACTTTGATAGAACATACGTTGTAAGCCAAGTTTGGTAAATGTGACTATTAGTTGACATAAGTAAAATTTTTGGGACACGTAGTATTAGTTACTAGTGTCTTAAGGGACCTTGAAAAAGTCATGGTAGTCATAAGTTGGGAGTTACCAAAGTCAGTTTTTATGATACATAGTTTTTTGGGATTGGCTGGGTTTTACAGAAGATTTATTGAGAATTCTTCTTGGTTAGTTGCTCCAATGACTAGATTGACCAGTAAGGAAGTCAAGTATGAGTAGACAGATTCATATGAGAAGGTATTCCAGGAATAGAAAAAGAGACTTACTTCGGCTTCTATTTCAATAGATCCGGATATGGGACAAAAATATACAGTGTATTGTGATGCCTCAAAAGATAGGTTGGGATGTGTTCTGAGACAATCCGAAAGAATTATAGCTTATGGTTCAAGGAAGATAAATAATTATGAGTGAAATTACCCCACACATGGTATAAAGTTGGTGACTATAGTCTTTTCTTTAAAAATATGGTGTCATTATTTATATGATGAGCAATTCGAGGATTACCTTTCAGGGTAAGGCAAATTGTAATATTACAAAAGTTTGAAATATATCTTTACACAATGAGACCTTATAATGAGATAATGTCGATGGATGAAGTATCTAGAAGATTATGATTTTACTTTGCATTGCCATCCAGGCAAGACAAATGTGCTTGCTAATACACTTAGTTAGAAGTCATGAGGTGTACTAGCTAGTATAGCTTCACAAGAATGAAATATGCTTCAGACTATTAGAAGATTCAACTTATAATATAGTAATCAAAGTCAAGATATTATAAGAAGTTTAGTAGCCATACCTTCTCTATTAAATATGGTGATTGAGATCTAGAAATATGATATAAAAATATTATCCATAAAGTATTAAGTAGTGGCTGGTACATGCGATGAGGGTTAGGCAGTTCATATGGATGATAGTCTTCAATTTAGGGGAAGGATTGTGATTCCCCAGATAGTTGAATTGAGAGAGAAGATTCTTAGAGAATTTCACAGTTCTCATTTTACAGTACAACCAAATAACACAAAGATGTATAATAATCTTCATTGCCAGCATTACTAGAATGAGATGAAAAGACACATTGGAGATTTTATTCGATAATGCCTCACATGTCAACAGATAAATGTTGAGTATCAGAAGCCAACAGGATTACTCCATCCTTTGGAGGTAGCATAGGTGAAATGGAAGCATATCACGATGTATTTTGTGACTCACTTGGCACGGGCATGAAAAAAACATGATGCTGTGTGGGTGATAGTGGACTGGCTTACAAAGTCAGCATATTTTCAAGTAATGCAGATGACCTTCACATGAGAGGAATTGAGTAGGTTATACATACGAGAAATTGTTTGATTACATGGAGTGCTAGTATCTATTGTATCAAACATATGTTCTAAATTTATGGTTTATTTTTGGAAGAGTTTCTAGAAAACAATGGGAACACAGTTGGTAATGAGCACTACTTTTCATCAACAAACAGATGGTCAGTTAGAAAGGATCATACAAGTTTTGGAAGATATGCTGCGAGCATGTTGTCTAGATTTCAAGGGTAGCTGGGAAGAATATCTACCTTTGGTTGAGTTTTCATATAACAATAATTATCATGCAAGTATTCAAATGATACCATATGAAGCATTATATAGAAGGCTATGTTAATTTCTAGTTTGTTAGAGTAAGGTGCAA
The DNA here is from genome assembly GCA_029783825.1 of Sapria himalayana. Classification (NCBI taxonomy): domain Eukaryota; kingdom Viridiplantae; phylum Streptophyta; class Magnoliopsida; order Malpighiales; family Rafflesiaceae; genus Sapria; species Sapria himalayana. Next base: position 1,283,460 of record JAREIK010002205.1, read on the forward strand.
GACTAATCCATCACGTCTAGATGTGATTAGAGGTGCCTTAGAAAAAGTAGATTTGATATGACGTCTTATTATAGCTCAAGTTGACAAAAAAGTTATGTTGATAGATGATGACGATCTCTAGAATTTGAGGTGGGAGATCATGTTATCTTGAAAATAATGCTAAAAAAGAGAGTAATCAGAATTGACTAGTGTGGAAAACTATTGCCAAGCTATATTGGGCCTTTTGAGATACTCGTGAAGGTGGGTTTGTTGCTTATCGGTTGACATTAATACCACATTTATCTAGTGTTCACGAGATATTCCACATCTCTATGTTTAGGATATATATTTTTGATCCAACTTATATTGGATTGGGGCGAACTCATTATTGATGTAAATGAAATATTTAAAGAAATGTCAGTGCGTATCATTGATAGTCAAGACCCAATTTTGCGATGCAAGACTATAAGACTAGTAAAAGAGAACTAGCAGCATCAAGGAATAGAAAAAGCAACATGAGAACATAAAAACACGATGCACGTTTGTTTTCCTTTTTAATTTGAAAATTAAGGTATGTGTTGTAATAATTTAATAATTATTTGACTTTAATGTATGCTTTAAATTGTAAATGAGTGTCTTTTAATTGTAAAAAAGAATCATTGAGGATTTTAGGATGAAATTCTTTAAGGAGGAGAGAATGTGAAATCTAGGAAAAAATGAATAAATAAATAATATGATTTTTTTAGAAAAATGGGCAAAATGGTAATTTCACAATAAGAAAAATAATCTAAAATTTTAGAATCCCGATGATAAAATAGATTTCACTATTGAATTTATGTTGGAAAATATAATTACGGTGACAAAATTCTTCAAATTCCAAGGAAGTCAGAATTTAGTTATTTTTTTAAAAATTTATTTAATTATTATTATGATAATTAGGAAATTAAAGAAAAAAAAGATCGTGCCATGACATCAATGATGTGGCCATGCCATGCACGATCCATGCGTCAAAAGGAAAAAAAAGAATAAAAAATAAGTTTTTATATATTATTTTAATAAAATAATGGAAAAAATGATGGGAATTAGGAAAAAGGGGTGACAGGAAAAAGGGGTGACGGGAAAAAGGGGTGATAGGAAAAAGGGGTGACAGGAAAAAAGAAAATACGTTGGTGAGAGAGAGAGAGAGAGATAGATACAATGCAGAAAAAAATAAAATGTTTGTTGATTTTCTTTTGATAATAGCTGATTAATTTGGAGTCGAAATAAAATAGTCAAAGAATACAAGTTGCTCTATGTGGCGAGAGCTTCAATTTGATATTAAATTTATAAAGTTTTCATGAAATATTTCGAGAGATAGTAGTTTTCTCATATTGGGATTTTTTCTATTTAAATGCCATAAATGATCATGGTTTATTTTTCAATTCGAATGGTTTAGAAAAATCATTAGGAATGGTTAATTAGTGAAAAGTTTCTGTGTTTTATTTAATAAAATATATTACAGTGAGTATTGGGTTTAGATAGTTATAATTATGTCTGAAACATAGTTTAATCGTAAATGACATATTTGTATTTTATATGCACGAGAATATTCCAAATAAATGAGTGGGTGCATGATATATAAATATATACTTATAAAAGTATAATGGATTGTATTTTGTGAACTTGAATAAGGGGGGTGTCCAGACTAGGTTGCATTGTATTTTATCCAAGAGTATGACTAATATTAATATGGGAACTCAAATTGTAACAACGTTCAGGCTGAGTTACACGATGGTTTTTGGAAAATATCCAAGAAAATATATATATATTATTGGGATATGTTCAATATAATTTTTTGGAGGAGGTCCATATTTTTTAGAGTATGTTCAAAAAATATATATTTTATTCGGAGAATATCCAATATTATTTTTTGGAGAAGGTCCATATTTTCGAAATATTTCCAACCCACACACACACACACATATATATAATATGTCACACTTGGCTTCGACATGTGTGAGGGAGTCGATATGACTTAGGATATGAGCATAATAAACATTTCATCTATAATTACATTCATGTAAACATTGTACTCGAATAGGTGTTGATATATATGCATGATGTGTTTACGTGCACTTAGGTAGGGAGTAGTTATGTAAAAGTTTACCTCAACTGAGCTTTGCTCACTCCATTGTATGATCCCTTTCATGTACAAGTTCAGGATAGGTGACAGACCCACATGCGGAATTGCACGTGTGAAGAAAGCAAGTCGTGGCTTGAATAATATATTATGTGTTTTTATTCTGGTGAGCAAATAAAAGGAAAAAAATATGTACGCTATATTTAAAAAAAATTTATTTTATTGCATATTTTGTTGTGTGATGAAATGAATGAAAACCCCTTGGGGATTAGGGTGTGACAGAAAAAGTTGAATGAAAATAATAATTAAAAAAGAATAAGATAAAGAATAATACATAAGAATAAGAAAGAATACAAAAGAAAGAAGAATAAGAATAAGAAATATAAGAAAAATCATAAGAATCATAAAAAGAAGATAAAGAAAAAAAATACATAATAAGTAAAAGAAAAAGTTGTTGAAGAAGAAAAATAAGGAAAAAAAAAGATATTGGAGAAGAAGAAGAAGAAGAAGAAGAAGAAGAAGAAAACAAATAAGAAGAAAGATGGAAGAAGAAAAAGAAAAAGAAGAAGAATAAGAGAGAGGAAGAAGAAGAAAATTATAATTTTGATGAAAAAGAAAATATCTAAGAAGAAAAATAAGAACACAAAAAAGAGAGAAAAAGAATACAAAAAAGAGAAAAAAGAAGTAGATGAAGAAGAAGAGGGGAAGAAAGAAGAAAAAACATGATAATACTAATGAAGAAGAAAACTAAGAATAAGTATATGAAAAAGTTGAAGAAAAGAAGAAGAAGAAGAAGAAGAAGAAGAAGAAGCAAAAATATAAATTAAAAAAAAGTAGAAGAAGAAGAACAATAGAAAAATAGAATGAAGAAGAATAAGAACAAAAAATACAATATGAAGAATAAGCATAATAAGTCATAATAAAAGAAGAAAAAGTCATAATAAAAGTAGTAGAGGTAAAGCTTATCAAGTAACTCTAACACGTATGGTTTCCATGAGACCTACATATGAACACTTAATATCAATAAATTTTACAATAATATGAATATAAATAATATAGAACCATATAATTTTACATAAACATTACATGATCAGGAGTTCGTGCATCTATCTGATCTCGATATATACTACACCCGATGGGTTATGAATTCGTGTCAAAGGTACTCTCCACCTACACTCGAGTGGAAGAGCTAGAGCTTTACCTTTGGCTTAGCCAGAGATTGAGCTAGTAATCTAACAGCCTTAGGTAGGTCACCATCCCCAAAATCGACATTGGCATCATGTAAAGCATGTGCGGTGGTGGTGCTATATATGTGTGTAGTTGCCCAAAATTGGGTCACCCGACGTGAAGTCTCTCCCAAGACCATAGATGAATACAAAATAATAAGAAAGTAGGTCAAATTATTAAGATTTTTATATTGCTTTAAAAAAAATATGATAAATCATCCATACATAACAACACACATTCTTAGTTATTACATACCTGTATGATTGCAATACAACCACTAATACCACGGCTATGATCCAAGCTAGCTCGACATAACTCGTGATATGTATGTGCTAGTACTGCACCACTCCAACTATATATCGTATTATCTGTCAAATCTTGTAGTATTGGGAAAAAGCAGATGGAAACATGCAAACCTTTCTTGTCTGCAAATAAGAAGGATCCGATCAGCGCTAAGATGAACCCACAAGCACAATGCTCTAATGTAACCAGATATGCATCAGGTGGTCGGGTGGATAACTAGATACATAACCACCGCAAAAAAATAGTGGCTCCTCTGATAGCATCAGCGGGTGGGATGACACCAAACAACTCCACACACAATACCGCCACATCAAACACATATGTGTTAGTGATTGTTGGGCCATGGATTTGAAGGCCAAAAAGGATGGCAACGTCTTATAAGGTTTTCGTCATCTTCCCTACTAGCACATGAAACATGTGTGTCTCATGCCGCCATCTCTCAAAGAGTGTAGTTATAAGTGGCCAATCAATCGCAATGTAGCCCAAATAGTATATACCATAAAATTTAGCCCTAATCACATATGGCTAAAATCTGAATATTCATTATCCACACAGTCATGAAGGCTCTCATCTCCTATTGAGGACAATGGATCTTCTGAAGCTGTAAGTAATGAAATTACTAAATTTAAAAGTGATAAAGTATAAATTATATGTTAAAACTACTAATAGTAATTGCTAACTAGAAAATTATGTACATGCTCTGTATCTACTAAATGTGATTGGTGTGTCTTAAAATACCAAGAAAGATGTATCAAATAGATCCACATCATGAAACCCCCTAGCTATATCTATAATATATAACTAATATATAATAATTATCAAAACTAGCTGTCAATATTAATCACAATGACAATTTATAATACACACGTATAATAAGAAAGTTTCATTCAATAGAATAAATCTAATACAAGACAACAACATAATATTTGGGACCTCATTTATAAGAAATAAATGTTAGTACATAATTCTTATATAGAACAACAACAAAAAAGTGAGGCCTTATTTACAAACAAACAACTAAACTTGATTTCTATTCTTACAAGACTGTCGATTATGACCCTCTTGTTTGCCCAACCCACATTTTATCTTAGTTTTCATCTCCCTAACATCTATTTCATTATGTAATGGGTTGATTTAGGACGGCCACTAACTTGTAGTTTCATTAGCTTAGAAGCTATGATCATTGGACGATCATAAAGAGGCCAAATAACCAAAAATCAACACTTCAATGCTTACATGCTGCTATAATATGGCTGCATGGAAATCTATATATCAATGTCTTACCACATGTGCATTTCTTGTCATTTAAGTTGAGTTGATGAATGAGACCACTCCTAGACCTTACGTGAAAAATGTTTTATATGTGATCGTAAAAAACACTTTCTATTGATCCATCCTTGACTACTCGACCTTGAATCTAAGTATCAACATATGGTGTGAACTGCTCATAGGATGCCAATATGTCACCACCTTGTTCCATTCTTGCAACAAAGTAACTATTAAGGTGCAAAAATATCAATTGAACTAAAACAATGATAAGTAAGCTATGAGCCCCTTTAAGAACACTATTAAATACCTTTGACATATTGGTTGTTATTATTCCATATTTTTGACCTCCATCATGTGAAAGAACTCATAACAGAAGAGGGATCACCTCTAAACCATTGTCATACTTTTAAAGTAATTCTCCCAATTGTAGCCATATGCCTATTCATCTTACATGGTATTATTGCAAAAGCTGCTATACAGACCAAATTATTCAAGAGTTTATCTTTGAAGTGGGTCATAAAATTGCTTGCAAGATGATACATGCAGATCCTGTGATAGGCTTATGGTTCATCCCAATGAAGATGAGGATCGCTCATAGCTACCATAATACCTAGATATTTGTCAGATATAACACAAATCATCATTTGTTGAGTTACTTTATTTTTGATACATGCCAAGAACCATCCCCAACTATCAATATTCTCACCTTCTGTAATAGCAAATGCTATATGGAACAACTAATTATTTCCATCACATCCAATATAAATCAATAATGTCCCTTTATACTTCTCATACAAATATGTACCACCAATACTTAATACAGAATGAAAATTTGCAAACCCTTCAATAGAAGGCTTGAATGATCAGAACATGTGCTAAAATGTCTCATTATTTGGCCCACTATGAAAGATGGATTTCCAAATAACAACACATCTAGGATTGGCTTGTTTAATGGCCAAGAACAAACATGGGAGATCTGTATATGATGGTAAAAAATCACCAAATAAATGTCTAAATGCCTTATGCTTCCCATCCAATGCTTTTTTATATGAAATTTCATATCCCCATTCCTCCATTATATTTTCTTGAATAGCAATAGGGGACAATGTAAATAGTGTCTTAATTATTGATTCTATATGAGTAGCAACCAACTTTGAGTCTAGTTGCTGATGATCTCGGTTCAAACATGGATTTACACAAGTATGCAGCCCTTTATATTTGTTGATCACAAATAAATTAATATCTTTCACAAACAATACACACAGCTTCCATTGATATTGAAATTCTTCGGCCTTCTTACATCTTAAAACAAACAATTTTTTTGAGGAGGCAACTATAACAAACTCATTGTGCTCTAATTGAGTAAATCTTTGCAACCTCTTGCAATTCAAATTTAGAATTTAAAACTTATCCAAATACAAATTCACCACTCGCATAACTGGTTGTTTCTTGCCCCCATAGAGTCCAACCACTTGAAATAGAAATATCTATGTTTTCAACATGTTCAAAACAAGATGTTGGTGGTAGGTGAAACTGAATAGGAGCCGACTCATCAGGTTCCTCATCATCATATGCAATATTCAATACATCACAAGATAATGTATGTGTAGAGACAAATAGCCCTCGCTCATTCTCCAAAACTTGATTTGTATTCTGGAATGATGAAACATGTCCATTGACTTAAACATGTAAGTTGCCATCATATTCAACATCAACATCTTCATCAGACCCATTATTACCTTCTTTATAAGTGCAAGCATCATCTTCTTCATATGCTCTAATATCTCGTACTAGACTGCTACTAGGCACACAACCATAGTCAATTTCTATAATATTTTCTATTTCTGCAATACTAATAGATTGAATCGCTTGTCAGTGTATTTGAACAACCTCAACAAATAATTTAATTTCTTCAATGGTAGCTGTGTTAACCATGTTCAACAATTGATGCACAAAATTGTCATTCCATATTGTAAGAGGTTGGAACCTATTTCCACTTTTTAGAGGATACTTATACTTGAGGACTACATTGAACTTCTATTTATTAATAGTTGTGCTTGAAAATATGATATCGCCCAATTATTCAAACATGCAGTTAACCAGTATTTCCAAAGGCACAATCAAAGCTTTGTTTCCATCGTATTTCACATCATTATGGGTCCTTACTATATGTCTATTGTAATAACACATTATATGAATAGAGGAAACAGACATAATTGATATGTTTCAAAACAAGTAAAAAAATTAAATAATATGAGTGATGATTATCAAATTGGCTTTTTTTTTATAGAATTATTTCTAGGATGATATATAATTCTGCACAATTTTCTCCGCTAAATTTCTCTATTTTAACTAAATTAGAAGCTCAAATAAAATAAATAGGACAAATAAAAAGTACTATAAATAACTATATGAATTAGCATTCTTTGTCTAAAATAATGTAGACATATATAAGTATAAGAATGACCTAAATATTGGTGTGTATATATCATAATAAGCATTTATAGTTAACTAGAATTGTAGATACAAATGGAAGTACTATATTTATGGAGGATATTTCTTTAGATATTAATTAGAGTTTTCATCGAGTACTCAAAAGGTGGAAATGTATTCAAATGCATTAGAGAAAACTCTATGTTTTAAGGATAACATAGGTTTTTTGAAAGATTTATTTTTATTCAATATGCATAGGAACCTACTTGGGATGTGTTTTATAACTCTTGGGATCTATATAAAAATTAAGTACTATTTTGAAAATGTTATAATTAAAAAATTGATGATCATTTAAATTTTAGTTGAAAGAAAATTTTGAATTGTGAGTTTTTTTAATTAAAATATAAATATTTTTTTTAAAGTTTATATAGCCTTGATATATCTATGCATAAATTATGAAAAATAATTTGATAAAATTTATTTTTATTACAAGAGGACAATAAATATCCACCAAGGTGTTGCATACAAGATATATAATTTTAGAATATAATTAATAATGTTATACGAATTCAAGATTTAGGTTCAACGTGCTTATGAGTACTGGTCTATTTTTGTTCTGTAAAATATTATTAGTGATACAAAAAATTTTTAAAATATAATTTGATTAAATAATTACATAAATAAGGATATATATTTGAATAACAATGGCAAGAAATATTTATTTAGGTAACAATGTAATGAGAAATAAAAATATTTTTAGAAGTAATATATTAAAATTCTTTCTAAGTTCAATTTTTAATTTGGCCAAAAAATATATATTTTTTTCTTTAATGAATGTTTGTATAAATAAGATCTTGCAAGCATTCCATTTGTAATAAATTATGTTTTATAAGAATGTCTAATTTTTATTGTGCAATGACAAGTCATTAAAAGTTCAAATGTTATCTTGTATAATTATTTTATGAAGGTTTCATTATTATTTTTGAAAAGGTTTGCTATCAAATAATCGATGAAAATGTAATGAAGTAACAATTATAATGTTATTTCATTACGAACATGTTAGCATAACGATGCAAAAAAATAAAATTACATGAATAACTTTATGCTAATAAATTTTAAAACTATAGTAAGAGCAAAACCCATAAAACCAAATGATTATGTCAGTAATGTTAGATCCTTGTTATATGTTAATATGTGAAATACTAAATTAAGCCCTAGTGCCCCTAAATTTGATCACAAGAAAATAAAACACATAACAAACCTCAGAAAGAGATCTGTTGAATGATTGTGCAATGCAACCTTGCCGTCGATGAGGTGCGGTCTAGTAAAGAAGGGTCTTGGGTATGGTGGAGAGGAGGAAGCCACTGGATTAAATGGCCGAAAAAATCAGGCGTTAGGTGAAAATGAAAAAGAGATAAACATGGGAAGGGAGAAAAAGATAAGTTGAAAATATATCATTCAATAGCCGACATTGAGAACGACGACCATTGGTTTAATTAAACAGTCATCGTTCCTAATGCTGGCATTTGAAAATTTTTAAAAATTAGAAGCTGGCATTGAGAATGACGACCATTGGTTTAATTAAATAGTCATCGTTCCCAATGCCGACATTTGAAAATTTTTAAAATATAATAGACGTCATTCACAATGCCGGCCTCTAATATTAAAAAATTAATAGCATGGTAATGGCCGCCATTTACAATGACGGTCATTGTCGTATTGTTTCCAAACGCACTAGTTTAGGCATATTTTTTAAACCATGATTAAATTGTGGATTTTTTATTTTAATTGCATTATTTTCATACAAAACTCAAAATTCATTAACTTGTTTTTGTCTTTCAAAATTAAAAAAAAATAATTTAATTATTTGGTTAATTGACATTAGAAACATATCCATACAATTATTTAATTTTGTGACAGAGACAACTAAAAATTCAAACCCACGTCCTTCATCTATCAAAATTGAGCAAATCACTTGGTCACAAGTATATTATCATGCAATAAACAAATTGAAATACTTATATAAAATTAAAAAATATATGAAAATACATATATACGTATACATAAATATATATAGATATAAAAACATATATAAATTGACAAACATACACAATCACACACACACACACACATATATAAATAAATATATTTATGGGTGGGTGGGTGTGTGTGTGTGTGTAAAGACACACACACATAAACACACACACACACTACAAGAAAAATGCAATTAGAAATAAAAATTAAAAATACCTAGCACCATTTCTAAAATCAGGAAATGAGTTGAAACGGATTAAAAATAAAAATGACATATTATGAAAAAATTAGAAATGAAGAAAAATTATTTGCAAATTAACGATTACTTGTTATATGTTTTTTTTTATTTTGTTGCTAATTATGACATCATATAGTAGGTAGATATGCTTGTGTGGCATTTAGTGACAAAATTTTATGTATTTATGATTTTTTAGAAATGAAATATTTATCTTTTTCTATATTTAGTGATGACAATAGTTTTCATTACTAGATGTGATATTTCATTTGTTGATATTTCATTTAAAAAAATTAGTAATAGAATAATATTTTGTCGTTAATGTTGAAACGGAAATAAATTCTATCACTAAATTATGATAATTAAGTTATTGAAGAACACTTTAAAACTTTGAAAAAAAGTTTAGAGTTTGAGGGTTTTAATTTTGATTCCAAGTTCTTCTAATTTATTATTAGAATTCATTTTTTCCAATTGATGATCATCGTGCTAATCATCCATAATTGAGGTATCAAATTTTTATTATTAATTTAACCCGTATGTATTATATTTGGGAATTATATTTTTTTGTGCATTTTGTTGGTACCTATAGATTTTTTTTCATGTTTATCATTCTTGTTGGTTCTCTCTTATTATTTTATTGAATTAATATCATTCTAATTGAAAAATTTAGAGGTGTCAAATGGGCCGGGCAAGGTCAGCCCGGCCCGTTTTTTTTGAGTACGGGCGTGCTTTCGTGCCATGGCGTGCCTGGCCCGCTCGGGCCTGGCCTGGCCATACGGACCATGCCAGGCCGTGCAGGCGAGGTAAAAATTTTTTTTTTATTAATTTATTGTTCTAATTTTTATTTTAATTATATAAATTATTAGATTATATATATATAATTATATATAATATATAATATTATATATTTATAATACGAAAATTGTTAAAATTTATTAAAATTACAAAGTTAAATTTTTTTTATAATGTAATATAAAATTAGTTTAAAATTTATTAAAATTATATAATAGAGTTATAAATTTTTAAATGAAAAATTAAAATAAAAAAAATAAAAAAATCAATAAATTATGTTAAAAAAAATTAAAAAGTAAAAAAATACATAAGCAAACCAAATAAAAAATGACCAATCAGCCATTAGATACCGAATGTCCGAACCAAACAAATTAAAGTTTCAACGTAACGTATAAATAAAGCGTACAGTCAATAAAAAACAAAACATCGAAATCAAAAAATAGTAGATCATCATCAATCGTCAATCGGCATATCTTGAGCATCATTAGCCACAACATCAAGATCAATATCATATGGATCATCATCATCAGCAATCAACTCCTCCGCTATTGTAGTGGATGCGGCTGCAGTCCATGTCCCAGTCCCAGTTCCAGCATGATCATGGATGCTAAACCTCGAATCCTCCTAATCCTTCAAACAAGCCAAGGCCTCACAATATCTGGACTTGATCTCCTATCCGAAATCACATTCACTATAATAGAAAAAGTAGACTCCGATGCTACGCTTGACACCGGAGGAGTCAGTAAATCCCGAGTCATCCTAGATAGCATGGGAAAGGTGGACTCATATGATTTCCACCACTGTAATATATCAAGATTCGTAGTATCAAAATGTGATAGGATTAAGCAGTAATCGGTATCTATGTACCGAGAAAGCTTGCTTCTATGTGATGGTCCACCCCTATGTTTCCCCCTCGCTAGCTAAATGGAAAAATCGTCATCTCCGAATAAGGTATCCATGTCCGTAATCATAGTCTCACTACCACCACCACCATACATAGTATCGTAGTATGTGAACAAGTCAGTCAAATTCTCGTGATTGAACCTTTCAGGTAGCTCTTCCAGGTTCATGCACGAGGAAATGTAAGTCAGGGTGTTTTCTATCCCTTCCACCTTAACCCTAGGGTCCATGCATGCAGCAAGGTAATAAAGAGATAGAATGGTGGACTAGTACTTTAAATACTTGGTTTCCATCTCTGTAACCATATGACTAAGTTTCGGGTCAGCTCAATACTTCCTAAACATGCTACTAATGTTTCATATGCACCGGAGTGCAATTCAAGTCGTGGGCATATAAACCGAGAACACATGTTCGCCGTGTCATAAAAAATCTTCAGGAATTTCATTTATGAAATTTCTGAAGCATATAGTCAGTGTCATCAATAATAAGTTCGTCACTTTTACTATTGACGTAGTTGGATATCACGTGTTCGTATCCAACACATGATTCCAACATCAGGTACGTGTAATTCCAACGATGTATCACATTCGATTGGAATTTCTTTTTTATAAGATTCACAGACAAACAGAGACTACCAAACTCTTGTTGTTTGTGAGGAGTGTGAATATATTTTAGTGCATTACGTATATTATTCAACGCGGGGAAACACACGTTCATACCTGCTTGCACAATCAGGTTAATCACGTGACACAAGCATCTAACATGAAATATCTCTCATAATGGTGTGTCTCAAATATTCCTAACAAACATATTAATAGCTACTCCATTATTAGATGCGTTATCGAATGTGACCCAAAAAATTTTATTTTGAATTTTATATTCCCTAAAGATTTTCATCATACACTCAAAAATGGTCGGGCCATCATGAGGATGAAGAATCTCAGAGAATTTAAAATTTTTTTATTCATAGTCTAGTTAGAATCTATATAGTGGCTGGTGAGACATGCATAAGATGATTCATCGTGACTTGTCCAGATATCGGACGTCATGGACACCACTCCACTATATGCCATAAATTCATTAATTATTTTTTGTTTTTCTAACTTATATATTTTTAGTATGTCATTCCTAGAAGTGGACCTAGGAATCCTATGATAAGCAGGCTGAAAATATGTCTGCATGATGTGCACTACCCTTGGATCTTCTGAAAATCTGATCGGAAGACCCATCAATGTGAGAAGTCTGGCCATGTCATCCCTACCCAACTTGCTGGAGTATATGAAGGGAGTAAACTTTGAGACTGGACTTGATCCAGTCTCAAAAAATGAAATGCCAAGTTGGGTTCGCCTAGAATCTAATGGATCATATTTTTTGGTGCATAACTTGGTATGCATCTTAAGGTGCCTAGTCCCAAACGAACTCTTATATGTTAAAAATCTCATACAATATTTGCACTGTATCATTTCTTGTTTCTTACCCCTAACATTTTTTTGTTTTATTATATTAAACTGAGTTTGAACTACAGAAGTCCTCCTAATTTTTTGTTTTTTAGAAGCTTGGATTAAGATGACTGGAGAAACCAAAGCTTAATCAATCTTAGACCTCTATGTAATATTTTCATTTTCTAAATTAAAATATGTTTCATTAGTATTTGTCATTTTTTAGGATTTTTCTTAATCAGAATAGTTATTTAGAGACTAGATGATTGATTTTAAAATTTTCTATTTTTGGTCTAGAGAGAGAAACTAGAGAGAGAGAGAGAGAGAGAGAGAACGTAAAAAAACTTAAAATAAATCACCTTGTAAAAGCAGTGAGGTCGATCACATGCACGGTGCACTACAGTCAAGCTCAAAATTCGAAACTCAAGTTGAAATTTTCGAAAATCCGAGCCGAATGTCGAAATCCCGAGTCCCGAGAGAGAGGAGCAAGATTTTTAGAGAGAAAATATGAGTTTTGAGAGTAAAAATATTTATGAAAAACATAAATGTTATAGAGAGGGGGTGTAGAATTTATAGATTAAATAAAATATTTTTTTTAAAAGTCATTTTTTTGATTTTTTTTTTAATTTTTTTTAATTTTTTTAATTTTTTTTTAATTTTTTTTTAATTTTTTAAATTTTTTTAAATTTTTTAGGGGGCAGAATCATGACGGTCGTTGGATTCTGCTTCTAGCCGTTGGAGGTGAGATCCAACGGCTGAAATTTAAATTTTTTTTAATTTTTTTTTGCCCGTTGGGGGGGTGGGGGGAATTGATTCGACTCGGGGGACCGCAGGTCGGGTCCAATTAGAACCGACCCGTGGTCTTTTTTGCGGGATGGGCGAAGCGAGGGGGACACTGAACGAACTTGTGCCAGTGTGCCGTGCCACGGGCACCAAACCATGCCGGGTCTGGCACGGCACGCATGCGCCCGAGCACGACTGAATCATGTCGTGCCTTGTACCAGGCCGGCCCGGCCCTGCCGAGTTGACACCTCAAGATAAATTATATATTTATATTTTTTTCATATATAAGGATTTGTTAAATTTTTGTGTTACATAATTGAGATATGAAATTTTTGTGCATTTTATTACTTACTGTTGGGAAATTATGCTTCCATGATTGTAATTCAGAAGAAGAAAACAACAGAGAAACAACAACAAAGAATATATATATATAACCTACAACCATGATCCAACCACGGCAGAATCAAAGACGAAACAAAACCACATCAGGAAACGCACAAAATAACGTGGTTCACTAGTCGTTCAACATGACTAGCTACATCCACCAAAAAATACTTATGCATTACAGATTATAACCAAAAAAGAGAGCTTACAGTATGTGCAACATAGAAATAGTCGTGAAAAATTGCACAGAGAGAGAGAGAAGAAATTCCAGAGATGAACAGTTACACATGAAAAAAAGTAGCCCGAAAACATAAAATAAAAATAATTTATATGATTTAATTAACCGGAGTGGGTCGGATCTTTTGGATAGGTCATGCTAAGTTCCAAAAATTCTTCAGCCCGCTGACCTGACAACGGGACCTCCGTTATTGTGCTATTACTGCATTCCCAGCCTCTTAATATATTGTTTCATGCACTTATATAAAAATATTTCAACACAAACAATTTGGTTATACAAAATAGATAATCAAAACAAATAATATACAACACTTACTTATAGTTTTGATCATGCTAATTCATGTGAACTTAGTTTGCTTAGTATGACTAGTTGAAATGTTGTAATTTATAAAAGAACAACTCATGCTAATGGTGCATCTTTGACAATAAATAATTTATAAAAATTGTAACAAATTCTAAATATTTAAATATAATAACAATGAATAATATAAAAAAAGTTTGAAGGTATACAATTGGAAGGTTGAAATGTAACAAATAATTGAATAACTAAAAAAACTAAAAGCTAATTTCAAACTTTATAGAGTTGCTTGATTTACACTTCACTAAAGGTGCAATAAAATAAATAATAACTTTCATTATTTAATATTAAAAAATATATATTACATGTCACAGCTAGTAGATAACTATTTATACTACATGCTTCATATGGATTAGAAAATATTTCTATTAATTTATTTATATTTTTTGTCGATTAATTATCTTTTTTATTATTTTTTCATTGACAAATTTAAATGCATTAGCATTGTGAATTTTTTTAGGATTTATATTATATAAAATACTTTTGTCTAATTAGTTAGTATAGATTATTAATTTAGAAATCAAAAATTATGACATTTGACAAATTTTAGGATTTTTTTTTTGTTTAATTAATGTAATTTCATCCAATATAGATAAATATCAAATATTTAGTTTTATATATATTACAAAATTACCACAAATAACTTTTGATAAATATCAAAAAGATTGAAGCAACCTGTAATATCTCATTTTAATCCAAATTTATCTAATAATGATGTTACTACAATTTGTTTATTTTTTTTTGTAATGTTGTAAATATGTTACTAAAATAATATTACAAATAAATCTACATCTACATTATTATAATTCAAAATATATTTGTGTTATGTATTACATGGATAGAAAATATTATATGACCTAATCGTCAATAAATATAAGACTGAAAGATATGTTTTTGATTAATGAGTTTGTAGAGGGGAATAAAGAATTTATTAGCTTTGCTGAAAAACAACATGAATTATGGATGAATGTGAAATGAAAATAAGTTGTTTATGTAATGATCGTAAATGTAAAAATTATAGTTTCAAAGATGTAGACCTAGTGAGAAATTATTTTGCAAAAAAAAGATTTGTTAGAGACTATTGTTTTTGGTATAAATATGAGAAAATATGTTCATCTTAAACAACTAAGTATTGTATACATAGAAGTAGTGATTCAAAGTTTGCATTGGAATATATGAATCTCAATGATGCATGTGAAGCAATGTCGAAAAATATTATTGGTCATTTATTAAATTTGGATGTCACAGATGATATCTCAATATAATCAGCAAAATAATTTTATGAAATGCCGAAAGCTTCAAAAGAAGAGGTTTGGCCAAGTTATTTGTATGGCTATTCAAAGTTATATATGGTGGCTAGATTATTAAATTTAAAGGTAGAACATTATTTTTCAGAAAGATATTTTGATAAAATATATCATTTATTATGTTATTATCTAAATTGCTACCAATGATTAATATCCCGACAAATAGCTTTTATAGCATAAAAAAATTAATGCGAGGTTTGAGTTTTCCAGTGGAAAAAATACATTGCTACATTATTGACTGCATGATATATTGGGGCATAGACAACAAAGTAATTGCATATAATTTCTATAACTATCCTCAGTACAAAAGAAATATTGCATATAAATGGCAAAAAATAAATATAAATCATAAAAAGATGTATTATATTCCATTGACTCTTCATTTGCAAAGATTATTTGTATCTGAAATCACTACTAATGATATGAATTGACACAAAGAGCATATTATAGAAGAAGGTATGATGTGGCATTGCACAAATTCTCCTCCTTAGAAATATTTTGATGATTATATACATCTTTTATAGATAAAAGTTAAAATATTAGATTATGACTGTGCACAGATCGATTTAAACTATTTGAATAAACAAGGAAATAATACTCTTAATGTCCAGTGATTATTATACCTTATAAGTTATCATCACGCACTACTAAAAATTATGAGAATATCGACCAAATTACCGACTTAAAAATTTGGTTTGTAATTGTTTTCCAATTCACGAACATTTAGAGACCAAAAAAGGATATCAAAAAAATAAAAATTTTGTTCGGCCAAAGATCGACCATAATTACCGACCAAATGTTTTTGGTTGGAAATCAATCTGTAAAATGGTTATCCAATATATTACTGACCATTTAATGACCAAAAAAATATTACGATTAAAATTGGTCGGCTGAGTGATTTTTTAAATTATTTATAACTTCATACTTAATGACCATTTACAGACCAAATATATAAGTCAGTATTTACTGACCAATTAACGACCAATTTAGAGGTCTAAAGAGGGCATCGAAAGAAAATATTTTCGACCAAATTCCTGATCAAATACTGACCATATATTACCGACCAAAAATTTTTGCTTGGGTATTAGTTTGTAAATTAGGAGAGAATTAGTGAAAAATATTGCTGAAAGATTACCGACTATTTAACGACCAAAAATATATAACCATGAAAAATGGTTGATAAAGTGATTATCCAATATATTTATAACATCGTAATTACCAACCAAACTACCGACCAAATATATAGGTCGGTAATTACTAACCAATTCATGACTAAATACTGACCATACCTATTGACCAAATATTTTTGGTCGGAAATTGGTCTGTAAAAAAGGATGGAATTAGTGAATAGAAATTGCAGACAAATTACCGATCATTTAACGACCAAAAATATATTATCATTAAAATAAGTCGGTAAAGTAGCATTCCAAATATTTATAACTTTGTTCTTACCGATCTTTTACCAACCATAATTTTGGTCGGTAATTCATAGGTTTAATTTTTTGATTTAGAATTCATTTGCTAAGTCATTAACACATACATACATTCGAAACTCCGTCATTTTTCGAAGCAGAGGCAACTACAAGCATAAATTTGATCAAATTTTATTTCTTCTTCAGAATCCAGGTAAGTTTTTTTTTTGTTTTCTCCTTCAAAATACTTATACATATCTCTGTCTCTTTGAATTTTATATAGATAATCAAATTTTCATTTTTTGAGTATATTCGGGTATTAGGTTTTTTATTTCTTTTCTGATTTTCTTCATTTTTGCTTCAATTTCATTTAACCTAACATGTATTGACTCGACATAATTAATTAAACTATAATTTTTCAGTTTAATCTTTGTTCTTCTACTGTTAAGATTTTTAGAATTTTATTGATTTTGATTTTAATTACAGAATGTTTGCATTTGATTAATCTTAATGTTAATGGTTTATATGTATATAATCGCGTGACATTATGTATAAATGTCTATACTTAATATATATAATGATTAATGTTAAATCAAACTTTTATATAATGTTAATCTTAAATGTCTATACTTTATTATATAAATACAAAATATTTATATAATGATTGATTTATCTGCTTTTGTAACTTAAGAAAAATTAATCTTAATGTTAATGGGTTATATTTTTGTTGTATCTGAATAAATTATAAACATATAATAGTATATATAAACGGTTATACATTTATATAATCATATGACATTATGTATAAATGTCTATACTTTAATATATAAAAATGTATTATATTATAAATAAACATTGATATGTTTATATAAACATATAATGTTATATATAAATATTTATAAATATGTATTAATGTTTATAAATAACTATACAACATTTACATAAAACTATCCATTTATATAATTTTTTATATAACAATTATGTAACATTAAATGATTATACAATTTTCTAATATTTATATTACATATTATTTTTTATATAAATATAGAATATTTATAATGTTTATATAAATGTGATATATATACTATATATTATTTATAAAAGTGTTACATATAAATATAATAATATTTAAGTAACATTTATAAAAATATTTTATTCACAAATATTTAATACATACACATGTTTAATTACATGATCATATTCCATTTTATATAAAAGTATTTATAACTATATTTATAATTAAGTAAACTATTTTTATAACTTTACATAACTAATTTTTAACTATATAATAATGTATAACTATATGTATAATTCTATATAACTATATTACTAAAAAATATATACTAAATGTACACTAATATATAACTATATATAATTATATTTTACTAAATGTATTAACTATATAAATGTTATATATAATTATATCTTTAACTACATACATATTTATAACTATATGTGTATAACTATATATAAATATTTATATAACTATGTAGCGCCCTATATAATTAAATATAACTATATTTGTAACTATATTTACATATATGTTTTCATATAATTAAATCAAAATATTTGTTTATAAAATTGTATATATTTATGTATAATTACTTATACTACTTGTATGAATATATCTATATATAACTATATGTTTAATTATATATAACTATTTATAACTATATATATTATATGTAAAATAATATATAACTATAAATTATTGTATCTTACTATATGTATAACTATAAAAGTAATATGCATAATTATATTTAAATATTATATTTATAGCTTATATTTAATAAATATTTGTATATAGTAGTATATAAAAAAGTATTTTACTATATCTATATCTATACATTACTATATGTATAAATATATAAAATTAAATGAACAAATATATAAACCTACACGAATAAATATACGTTAAACTATATGTGTGACTATATGTATAATCACATGTAACTATATTTATAATTACATGCACAACAACATACAACATTATGTTAAATTATATGTGTATAACTATATATAAATATTAGTATAACTAAATAAATGTCTATATAATTATTTATAACTATATTTGTAACTATATATACATATATGTATTAATATAATTAAATCAAAATCTTTGTTTATAACGTTGTTTATATTTATGTATAACTACTTATAACTACTTGCATGAATATATCTATATAAACTATATGTTTAATTATATATAACTATTTATTACTATATATATTATATGTAAAATAATAAATAACTAAAGATAATTGTATCTTACTATATGTATAACTTTAAAAGTTTTATGCATAATTATATTTAAATAGTAAATTTACAGCTATATTTAGTATATATTAGTATATAGTAGTATATAAAAATGTATTTTACTATATCTATACCTATACATTATTATATGTATAAATATATAAAATTAAATGAACAAATATATAAACCTACTTGTATAAGTATACGGTTAACTATATGTGTAATTATATGTATAACCACATGTAACAATATTTATAATTACATGTATAACAACATACAACATAATGTTAAACTATATGTGTATAAAAATATATAAATATTTGTATAACTAAATAAATGTCTATACAATTATATATAACTATATTTATAACTATATATACATATATATATATATATATTCATATAATTAAATCAAAATATTTATTTATAATGTTGTATATATTTATGCATAACTACTTATAACTATACATAACTAAATGTTTAATTATATATAATTATTTATAACTATATATATTATATGTAAAATCATATATAACTATAAATAATTATATCTTACTATATGTATAACTTTAAAAGTTTTATGCATAATTATATTTAAAAATTAAATTCACAGCTTATATTTAATATATAGTTGTATATAGTAGTATATAAAAAAGTATTTTACTATATATATGCCTATACATTACTATATGTATAAATATATAAAATTAAATGAACAAATATATAAACCTACATGTATAAATATACGTTTAACTATATGTGTAACTATATGTATAACCACATGTACCTATATTTATAATTACATGTATAACAACACACAACATTATTTTAAACTATATGTGTATAACTGTATATAAATATTTTAACTAAATAAATGTCTATATAATTATATATAACTATATTTAGAGATAATCACGTTTGTTAAATAAATTGAATTTTTTTTAACTAGTTATGGAAGATGATCGTGAATGGATGTACAAGGGTTAAATAGTGAATGAAATATTCTCTAATGAATGGGGGGATAAAGTTGATGAATTTGTTGAGTTTGCTCTGAGACATCTTGAGTGTGTAAATGGTGGAATAATACTTTAGTTAAATTTCAGAATAAAAAGTTTTTGAATGTTGAGACTGTGAAGATGCATTTGTATAGAAATGGTTTTGTGCCGGATTACTATATTTAGATAAAACATGGTGAGAAGCAAGTCCACCATAGGTGTTAATGTTTAGTATGGGTATCAGTAAGTGAACTGATCAGATAGTCTCGGATAATATTAATCACACTACATACCATAAAATAGTTTTTTATGCTGCGGGTCCTGAATTCAACCCGAATGAGGAACCCAATGCCGAGACAAGGAATTTCTATGACATGATTTGAGCTGGAGACAAACTTGTATATGAGAGAAATTTTCAGCATACTCAACTATTTTTAGCCACAAGGATGTTAGAAATAAAGTACAGACACAGGTGTTTGCAGGCATGGTTTGATGATATGTCTAATTTCATTCAAGAATTATTGCCACAAGATAATATGATACCATTGGATTTCTATAGCACGAAGAAGTTAGTTAGAGGCTTGGGATTACTCATACAAGTCATTCATTGATGTGTGAACAACTGTATGATATGCTGGAGTGATGACAGAGACCTTAACAGCTGTAAAATATGTGGGCATGCTCGGTACAAGCAAAAGGTTAGGGGTTCTGGAAATAGATTATATATACGTAAATTGAAGGTGCTGTATAAGAAGATACACTATTTTCCAATAACACCTAGGTTGCAGAGATTGTATGCATCAAACGCAACAGCTAATAAAATGAGGTGGCATTCAGAGTATCATATAAAGGATGGTAAGATGTGTCACCCTTTTGATGCCACTGCTTGGAAATATTTTGATGTGTGTTTTCCTGATTTTTTTTCTGTAGTTCAAAATGTTAGGCTGGGTTTATTTGCTGATGGTTTTCAGCCATTTGGTCAATCTGGATAGCAATATTCTTTCTGGCCCGTGGTGGTGATGCCGTATAATTTGCCTCCAGACTTATGTATGAAGGAGGAATTTATGTTTTTGATTGTGTTAGTGCCGAGGGCCTACGAATCCAAAAGGGAAGATAGATATTTTCTTACAGTCATTGATAGCGGAGTTGAAAAGTCTTTAGGATGTTGGGGTTCAAACTTATGATATTTCCAAAATTGCAAAATTTTCAGATGCATGCTACCCTCATGTGGACCATAAATAACTTTCTAGCGTTATCTATGATATCTGGGTGGAGTACAACTAGTATGTTGGCATGTCCACATTGTATGAAAGATTCTGATGTTTTTAGATTAATTAAGAGCGAAAAATAGTCATGATTCGACAACCATCGAAAGTTTTTGATCATTAATCATCAGTATTGACGTAACAACAAAGAGTTCATTAAGAATAGAAAGGTTACTAAACAATTCCCGAAAGTTAGATCTGAAGATGAAATTCTACATGAATTGAAAACAGAGGCTTGAGGAAGGTGATAGATGTTGATTCTGAGGTTGTGAATGCAGCTATATCTAAGACTTGTGGGTGGAATAAGAGAAGTATTTTTTGGGATTTTCCCTACTAGCACAAACACTTGCTCACAATCTTATTGTTATGCATATCAAGAAGAATGTGTTTGACAATATTTTCAATACAGATTTTAACTTTCAAGGGAAAACTAAGCACATGTACAAGTCAAGAGATGAGTTTGATAAATATTATCATCGTCCTCAATTTGCAAAAAATCTTGTCACCAACAAATGCCCCGATTTTCTATTTGTTCTAAATAAATCACAGAAGAAGATTGTGTTAGAGTGGGTAAAAAAACATAGATTTCCAGATGGGTAGGCTTCTAATCTGGGAAGATGTGTGGATGCAACAAAACTTAAGATGTTTGGCATGAAAAGTCATTATCGTCATGTATTCATACAAATATTGTTACTAATTGCTCTTTGAGAATTCCTGCCTAATAGAATATGAGAGTCGATAATGAGATTTCTTTATTCTTCAAGAAACTAACTTTTTCTTCTTTAACTGATGAGAAGTTAAGGAATCTGGATGAATAAATTCTAGTTATCTTATGCAATCTTGAGAAAATCTTTCCTCCAAGTTTTTTTTGACTCAATGGAATATCTTCCAATGCAGTTGGCTTACGAAACTAGGATTGCTAGTCCTGTTAATTATCGTTGGATGTATCCTCCAGAAAGGTAATATTAATTCACTCAACCAATTCTTTTCCTATACACACACACACACACACACAAATGACATGTAATTTTCAATAATTTTTTTGTAGATACTTGAGGAAAATTAAGCATACAATAATGAATAAGGCTCAAGTTGAGGGTTCTATATCAATAGGTTATATTATGGATGAGGCTGCAAAATTCGCATCATTCTATTTCAAATAAGGAGATCCAACTCTTCCATTTAAAAAAAAGCAGAATAAGGTTTATCTTTATAATAATGTGGATAATAATATCTTTGAAATTTTCAAACCTCCGGATTAAACAATTGGTGCGCTGAAGGAAAAAGGTATCTAGCAGATTATGAATATACTACATCTCATCTATATGTCTTAATGAATTGTCTAGATGTTCAACTATTCATTGAGTAAGTATTTCCTAAAAGTCAAATGAGATCTATTTAGCATTATAATTTACGATTTTTTATCAATGTATCAATTATTTATAATTTCTTTTTTTAGTGATTTTGTTATAGATAAAAGTAAAGAGTTTCCAAATATGAATGACGAAGCTATCAATATCATAACGGAGCAAGAATTTCCATCAAATTTTGAAAAATACATATGTTTACTTTAAAAAATAATCACAAAACAATTGTATTGTTCTAATAAAAATTTATGATTGTAATCTAAACAATCCACTTAATTTTGATTATAGGTTCATAATCATGCAATTAAAATTTTCAATCATTATCTTCGAAGTATAGCATGAGGTCTCCTAAGAGAGGTTAGAATGTATAATGATTACTGTGTGAATGGTTTTAAATTTCACACTAATGGTATGGTAGTTACCGAGCAACAGACAATACGGGGGTATGCATTAATGGATCTGTATACAATAAAATCAAATATGACTATTACAAAACTCTAGTCGAAGTGATCGAGTTAGAATTTGAAGCCCTCCCGGTTAAAAAAAATGTGTTATTTAAATGTGAATGGTCCGACCAAACACAACATGTTGGTATTGTTGTCCATCCTCAATATAAACTTGTAGATGTGCATGATAAAAAACGATTTAACAAGTATGAATCTTTTGTCTTAGTAGTACAAGCATCACAAGTTTATTATTATGAATATTTGGGTCGGACCGGTGCTAGAAAGGATTGGAAAGCTATGTGCAAGATCAAAGCAATGGCTCAAATTGACATACCCCGCATCACCAAGTATTGATTTCATAGAACCTACTTTTCAAAATGATGACAATGATGTTATAATCAAAGATGTGGTGGGGGACGAAGACATCCTTTTAGTCGCATCTTCTGAGATGGATACAAGTGAAGATGTTGATGTTGATGAAAATTTAATTGATTATGAGGAAGAAATGAGTGATGAAGAGAAGTTTTATCTTATTTTAACCATTAATCATTTTTGTTTATTTTTAGTTCCTTATGTATTTTTAACAAATATGGAACGTGGATGAGGTTTAGATAGCATGTTGCAAGGTCGTACCAATTATAGTATAGGTAGCATGGCCTTAAGTATGCCCAAAACTGGTAGTGGGTCATAGGTGGATGAGATGCCATTGCAGACAGAGAAGGTTGTAATTGTACTGCAGCAGCAGCATTAGTTGACTGATCCATATAATAATCTTGAGTTTTTGATTAATGATCAAAAGACATGGGAAGGAGATGAGGGAGAGGATGGAGATGTTGGAGTCTTTCTCAGAGCACCCTACTGACGAGACTCTCCCTATTGCTCAGTTTGATCAAACAATTAATAATCCATAAGATATAAAACTTAACAAATGATTTATCAATTTATTAATTTATTTCTTACTTACTAATAAATTTTGGGTTATAGGACGAAGTTAGAGCCATCTGATTCCATTTCTAGGGTTATGAAGAAAATTTTCTGGAAGTCGTTTAAACCTAATGAACATAATTGGAAGTCACTGACACATAGACGCCAATTGATGATTTGGAAATAATTTAAGGTAAAAATTACTACTAAAAATTTTTACATCTTTTATTTATTCTTGTGGTCACTGATTAAAAATTTTTTAATTATAATTGCAAAAAGTTTACAGGTGGACACGGCCAAAGGCGGCGGTTAAAAGTTTGTTCTATAAACATGCTGCCAGTCGGTATAAAAATATCATATACGAGATCAAAGAATAATGATTGAAGAAGAAAGAAAAAGATTTGAATGTATGGATCATGTTTTCAAGGAGTGGCGGAGCAGATGAGAAGATCCAGATTATAGGAAGAGGTGTGATAAACATAGCAGCAATTGTTGCTCAGAGCAGGCTAGGGAGGGTAGTGGCATGTCTACACACACTTGTGGATCTCGTTCTATGTGTGAGCACGAATGAATATTGGTATTATTTCTAATTTATACTTTTTATGTTTATTACTTTGTAAAATGTGTTCATTTATGCCTACATTCCATTTCTCATAAGGAATTTTTTTTCAATAAAATTAACGTATGTATTGTATGTAATTATAGACATGCAAAAAGGGTAAGAAGCCCAGTGCTCCTCACTTATTCAGATACATGCACACAAAGACTCATGATGATCAGACTTTCATAGATCTGAGATCTTGTGCAGCAAATGTAAGTTTCATTAAAAAAATTAACTTTTCTTTTTTTTGTTTGAATATAAATTGAAATACTTTTCGTATATTTTTATTAGGCAAGAATTTAGGAAATATTAGCTACTACGACTCAAGCGTATTCCCAGTCTACTTCAGGTTCATGTGATTGTGCAATAGGTAGTTCTGATTCATCAACTCCACCAGTTGATACGAATCAGATTTGGTATGTGGCTATTGATGGAAATGAGAAGATGCTCGTCTATGGCATCGGTACGTCGACATCATCATTCTACTCACATAGACGACCAAATTATGAAGTTGAATTTTCAGGACTAGTTTTGAATTTGTTCTCGACGATGGAGGATTTTCAGGACGCGATGCAAAATGTGATACAATATCAGTTGGCCGATACCGAGTGACGCATGATTGATTATGAGGATGATAAGGATGAGTTGCGTATGCATTTTGACTAGCTCACAAAAAAGTTTTAGGAAGGAGGACTGTAGTTCAACCCTGATGATCTACCACGAATTGTTCGGTGTAATGCTCCAGCTACATCTACCCCATCACCTACAGCAACACCCGCAACAACTACATAAGGACTAGCAGCAGTAGATTGGTCTACCCAGTACCCAACATCTCACCATGTGGACCAGATATGTCGTAGCATAATGATTACGAAACTAAGTTGGATGATTGAGTGTATTACATACATTTATTTTTCAATGCCTTAAACTTAGATTTTAGATTTCATTTTTTTATTCTTGACGTATTTAATATAAATATACAGTATATATAGTTGTGTGCAAGATTTAATTGGAATTTTAACTGGAAAAAAAAACTTGGTCGGCAATTACTGATAGAATTGCGACTAAAAACTAACCAAAATTTTTAAATATCAATGATCGATAAAAGGTCACCACATGGTCGGTAATACTTTTGGAGATCAACTACCAACCAATGATTTTAAAAGATTTTGGTTGGTTTTTGGTCGTATTCTTTTCAGTTATCACCGATCATTTTGTGATCATTTACCGACCTAATACTTTTGGTCAGAAAATAGTTGGAATATAGTCGAAAATTATTTGTCAGTAAATAGTTTGTAAATTGTCGGTAATTATCGACCATTTGGAGATCATTTACCGACCTAATGCTTTTGGTCAGAAAATGGTGGGAATATAGTCGGATATTATTTTTTAGTAAATGGTCTATAGTCGATAGGTAATTACCGACTATTTGGAGACCATTTACTGACCAAGTGCTTTTGGTCGAAAAATAGTTGGAATTTAGTCGGTAATTATTTATCGGTGAATAATCGTAATTATTTATCGGTGAATAGTCTGTAAATAGTCATTAATTACCGACTATTTGGAGATCATGTACCGATCTAATTATTTTGGTCAGAAAATTATCAGAATATAGTCAGTAAATATTTGTTGGTAGAGGGTCGATAAATTGTCGGTAATTTACTGACCAACTAATTTTTTGTTGGTAAAAAAAATTACCGATGAGCAAAATTACGACGAAATATTTTGGTCGATAAATGACCGCTATTTAGTTTACTGACCAAAAAACACCAAATTAGCGACCAAATAATTGGTCGGTAATTCGGTGAATTTTAGTAGTGATGGATGTGCATTAAAAATAAGTACATATTTTTATGTGTTATCATACTCGGTCCGAGAAAATCAAAAGGTAAGTTGGATATTTTCTTGCAACCACTGATTGAATGATTCAAATTTTTGTGAGAGGTTAGTGTCAAAACATATGATATATCTAGAAAGTATAACATCAAAATACAAGCAAGACTTATGTAAACTATAAGTGACTTTCCTACATATTCAATATTGTTAGAATGTAGTGCTATAAGAAAATTAGCTTATCCTTATTGCATAGAGGACTCATATGCATTTTATCTGAGCAAAGAAAGAAATACTTGTTGGTTTGATAACCACCATAAGTACTTACATGTGGAATATCCATTTCAGATGAATACT
Source organism: Sapria himalayana (assembly GCA_029783825.1). Classification (NCBI taxonomy): domain Eukaryota; kingdom Viridiplantae; phylum Streptophyta; class Magnoliopsida; order Malpighiales; family Rafflesiaceae; genus Sapria; species Sapria himalayana. The sequence continues at coordinate 1,310,715 of JAREIK010002205.1, forward strand.
AATGTATTTAGGAAATGTCATAAAGTTGTAATTGCTGCACCACTTTTAAGGTTAGGTTACGAAATATTAGTTTTAATTGAAAGATATGCATTTAAAAACATTACAAATATTGATGTATATTACATTAATGTGTAAATTTCAAAGAATTATCACTGTGGTTGGAAGAAAAGAAGTATCTTTTGGAATTTACCTTATTGAAAAACCAACCTAATTAGGTATAACTTAAATATAACATCGAGAAAAACTTTTTTAATAATATTTTTTATGCTATCATGAATGTAGAAGGAAAAATAAAAGATAATGTCAAATCAAGAGAGGATTTGAAAGAATTTTGTTCCATCCAGAGTTACAAATGGATGAATCAACGAATAAAATTTATAATACTTATTATAGTCTTGACAATTATGCAAATGAAGCTTTGTGTAAATAGTTGATAGAGCCTAGGTTCCCTAATGGATATGCATCTAACATGGGAAGATGTGTTGATATAAAGAAACATAAGTTATTTGGGTAAAAAGTCATAATTGTCATGTGTTTATGTAGAGACTAATGTCCATAGCATTCTGTGAATTACTTCCACAAAATATTTGGGATTCATTGATTGAAATAAATATATTTTTAAGAATCTCACTTGTAATATCATAAAAAATAAGAAATAAAGCAATTACAAAATGACATCTCTATAATTATATGTAGACTTGAGCATATTTTTCTCCTAGCTTTTTCAACTCTATGGAACATCTTTTGGTCCACTTACCTTTTGAATCCATGATATCAAGCCCTATGTAATACAGATGGATGTATTTATTTGAGAGGTTATATAATTTTTATTTATTAATCAAAAAATTTAAATATTTCCAATGAATCTTTTTTTTCTAATAAATATGTATTGTATATATCTTAGAAAATTAAAAAATAATGTTTGAAATAAAGCCAAAGTAAAAGGATCGATATGCAATGCCTAATTAGTTGAGGGGGCTTCGGTATTTTATTCACATTACTTTCAATCATAATTTTATAATCCACATAACAAATTATCACCAAATAATATTTATGGTATGGGGGATGGATTAGAAAAAAATGATATGCTTTCTATTTTTACACATGTAGATCGTATGGTAGAGCAATATCAAGATATTTTTTGGATGATTAGGAGTATCATGCTATGCACACATATATCTTGTTGAAGTATGAGGAGGTTACACCTTTATATTAAGTAATATTAGAGATGTTGACAGGGCAGAGCCGGCCCGGCCCGGCACGAGGCACGGCACGGTTCAGCCGTGCCTGGGCCGGCCCGGCACGGGAATTTCCCGTGCCCGGGCTCGTGCCGTGCCCGACCACAGCACGATCGTGCCGTACCGGGCCTCGTGCCGTGCCGTGCCGAGGCCAACCGGGCCTCGTGCCGTGCTTGGCCCGGCACGGTACCGTGTCCCATATGAAAGGACCGTGTTGAATTTTTTTTTTTGAAAATTAGGGTTACTGGGCGCCGAAACCCTAATTTTTTTTAATTTAGGGTTCATCCCGACCGGGCGAACCCGACGAATTGTGCCGCGGGCCCGTGCAGGGCTGAACCCCCAAAAAACTGTGCCGGGACAGGCACGACACGGTTACTGGCCCGGCACGGTAGCCCGGCCGGGCCTGGAAAAAACGTGCCGGGCTGGCCCGGCACGGCCCATTTGACACCTCTAAGTAATATTTATAATAATTTTATTTTCTTATTTCTTTGTCATGGTATGCGATACACCTTTTTAATAATTCAAAATATCTTCAATATTGTTTTGAAGAATTTATGCTAAGGAATTAAGACAAAGAGAACCGCATATTGATGATGTTTTAAATGATAGAATGCTTGAAAAACATTTCACAATTTAGTTTGAAAAAATTTGTCAATATATAACTTATCATTCTTAGCTCTAAAAAGTTGCATGCAACATTATATAAGTATGATTTTATTTTTTATCATTTTGTAGGTATAATTTTTATCATCAAATATATGTAATTGACAAATGAATGATCTCACTAAATGACCATTATGAAGTTTACAGAAGAATCTCATACATTATGTAAATGGATATGAATGGCACACTTAGAAATATGGTTTAAAAAGAACTACAATGAATAATGGTGTATGCATTAAGGGATCTAACTCTATTGCATCTACTATTGATTTCCACGATCAACTAATTGAAATTCTACATGTAAATTATCATACTTTACCAATTAAAAAAAAATTCTTTTTAAAGTATGAATGATTTAATCACATTCTAAATCTAGGTACTAGAATTTATCATTAATACAACCTTGTTGATGTGCACCATAAAAAATATTATCATAAGTATGAGTCATTTATTCATCTGGTACAAATAGAACAAGTATGCAACACCACTTATCCAACCGCAAGATGAAATCCTCATGACTGATGAGCAATATATTAAAAAAACATAGATCATCTATGAAAGTTATTGAAAAGAATATTATTGCCACTCCATTGCATGTACCTGCATTTCAAAAGAATAACGTGGAACTTTATCCAATCATTCGTGGGGCAGATGATGGGCTTTATACACACACACATATTGATATATAATTATATTTGTGTGTGTGTGTGTGTGTGTGTTGATTTGTCCCTTAGATGATGATAACCTGCAATCAAGTGGTTTATTGTGTTTTTGACAAGTGGAGGATATGGTTCGAATCCCACCTATAGGATTAGTTGGTTTCTCGATTTCCAATAGTAATTTCTAAATCTATTATATTAAATTTTATTTTTTTTTCCAAATTTTGGAGTACAAAATCAATTTTTTGTACCAAAGCTTAATTATTTTAGAATTATATATATATATATATTATTAAAAGTTTAATTCCACCAAAACACAAATATTTTGTGTGCGATGTACTACAATAAAACTCTCCTTAAATTAAAAGTTGATGCCACCACATTTCATTTTCCAATAAACAAAATAAAATTTTACAAATATGTTTCAGAATTCATTTAACAATATGATAAAACCTAATATTTGATGAATTTTAGGATAAAATATGTTTAAAATTATCATTACATAAGTAATCCAATACAAACAATACTTAAATTCAATATTAGGTAAATAATTTTATATATATAATTTTGGTGACTAAGGAATTTTTATATAATTTAATTGCTTCTAAGAATTGACCTATTAATTTTATGGAGAATGATTATAAAAATATATTTGACGATAATATTATTTAGATTCATCAATAATATATATAATTTTTGATGAATTATTTTATTATATTTGGTCCTAATATTATCTATAATTTTAAAAAGTTAGTATGCAACAAACTATGAAAATTTTATTATCTTTCATCATAAAAGATATATCACACTAATAAGTTTTTTAAATTCAAATAATTTTTGTATGGATTGAACATCTAGTATTTGCATTGCTAGGTAACATCAAAATTATATTAGTATATTTTCACATTATTAGATTCATCAATGAATTTACAAATATATATATATATATATATATATATAAATGATTATAGTATTACTATTCAAAATATTATTAGCTACATTTTTAATATTTTTAGTTAATTTGAAATTAGTAACGCTATTATATCAATTATGCTTTATAGTATATTTATAAATACAAACGCTATAACTCTATTACAAGATGATATAAAATTTTATTATATTAATATTGTGCATGTAATATCATCAACTCTATGATCAATAATAAAATCTAGAAAATTTACTTATAAAAAAAAGTATAAAATCTAGAAATTCTACAATATATATAGAGGTAAGTTGAAACAACGCCTATTTAATGTCAAATGTTATTGTAGCAATAAAAAAAATCTCATAATATTTCATAACGCACCGATATATATATATATATTATTTGACGGATAGTGATTGGTTTATTATAGAGAAAAAATAGTTGGATTTTTAGAATTTTTTTGTTGCAACTATTTTATTGTTTGATTTTTATTATTTGACATCTTACTTAATTTAATTTCAATTAATATTTATTACTTCATTATCTATGATATACATAAATGATAACTCGTTTAGGCCATTAGTAAAAATAATGGATGCAAAATCTTTAAAATATTGGAATTATAATAACATTCATATATTATATTATCTTGTCATTATGTTTGATCTTAAAGTTGAATTAATTAGTTTATACAGTGTGTTTACTCATATTATTAGGTACATGAATGTATAGTTTACATACACATATTCTTTATATATATTAATGTGAAATAGAATATGTTTGAAAAGTTTAATATTCATGAAATAAAGTCTAGGCGGCAATCACTTATGCCGTGTTTGTTTTTTTGGCTTAACCCTAAAATCAAATCACTTTCAGCGTTAAGCCGAAACATTTTTTTTTCAAGACTTTTCACTTAAAATTTTTTAAAAAACACTTTAAAGCGTTGAATAAAATTTTTTGGCCTTTTCTATTTAGAAAAAACCATTCGAAAAATATTGGATCCAAAAATGCTCGATCTAGCATTTTTCGATATCCTGTTTGAAAACGAAATCCTTAATAGAAATAAAAATATTAAAAAAATAAATAACTTAATACTTAATGCTATTAAGTACCATTCGACATTAAGCTCAAAAAAGTTCTATTAAACATAAAGTAAAAAAAACAAACGCCCCCTTAATTGTGTAACTGAATATGCTCCAATCAAACAAAAATTTTACATATTGTTGATGCTCTGTGTAAAAGTTATATTTCATCTATAGCATTCAATTTGAATCTCACTACATTTTCAAGAATTAGTGGTACATGATGATGCAAATATAGTTTTTAAATTTTATAATGAAATGATATTATTCTTTTCCCAATTTTTTTTTCTTATACTTTAAACTTAATCAAAAATTACAAATTGTTGAGCATATTGGGTTGAGTTTCATTTTTTGAACATCAAACTCGGTCAGCTCATTTGAATTCCCACCCCAAAGGCATGCACCGCACCAAGCATCTCGACATTACCAACCCATCTCATGCCATCATGCCTCTTGCATGTGAGTCAAGCAAGTATGGTTATGTAAATTTGTCACATTGCTATTTTTGGATAAACTGAGTTTCTTTGAAAAAAAAAAATAATTGTATAGTTGTTTTATCCAAAAAAAACAATTTGTCATGAGTTCCCATATTTTTTAACTATGAAATCTTAAAGACATCTAATAAGTCATAGTGATGCAAATAATAAATTTAATATTTTTGATAACGTAGAAATCCATACCTCCTTTAGTATCACTTTCTCTATAAGAAACAATTTTTTATTAGATGTCACAGTGTAACATCCATGTCCTGTTGCCTTGTTTATCATATAATTTTATATTATTTTTTTTTAAATTTAATTTTTAAATATATACTTATGTGATTTTAATTACGTATTTTATGAAAAATATATAAAAAAGTTCAATCCAACATATATTATATTTAAAATTAATTTTTTTAAAATTAGGTTTTATATGAAAAGCTTAAAAAATGCCTCCCCAAAACCAAAATATAAGAATATTTGTATTTTGCAAAATGTTACGGATTCATTATAATAACTAATAAAAATCATATTATATAAATTATGATTATTCAATATGTTTAACAAATTTTATTAGAAAAAAATAAATATCAATATGCAATAAAATTGTTCCTAATTAAAAAAAAAAGAAATTAATAAATATTACTTTTATCCAATTTCTTAAAAAAAGAAATTCACTATATTCAACATAGTAAAATTATTATCACAGGCAAAATATAAAATTGCACATTATCCAAACTAAATCAAATTCAAAATCCAAAGTTATAATATTTTGCACACACATCTCTTTGAGAAATAAAAGTTAAAGATAAGTATTACACATCTCTTTGAGAAATTGATGTGCAATACTTGTCTTAACTTTTATTTTAGTCCTCCACATCATCTCTTGTATGGTAAAGCTAAAGAACATGAATCAGAATCTTTTAACAAAATTAAAAATAATTAACACAAAATAAATTATAAAAATTAATAAAAATGATACATGAGTAAATGAATTTGTCATACTATGCATTTCAGTCCAAAACTAATTTTGGGCATACATCATTACCTCCAAAGTCATAGCCTTCAAAATTAATAAATATCATGGATTATCATCATCATCATCCATATATATTGCACATCTTTTGTATAGCGAAGCTAAAGAAGATGAATCCAAAATATACTTGTTGTGTAATTGCGCTTTCACGTGTAGTGAGATTAAGAAACAGAAAACAACAGAAACACAGAAACAAGCAATATATATATCCCAATCCAACAGCATCCACGACAGAATCAAAAAACGAGAATTCAACACAGGAAATAACGTGTTTCGCTAGTCGCTCAGTACGACTAGCTACCTCCACCAGAAAATGCTTATGCGTTACAGATTAAAACCAAGAATCAAAACGTCTTACACTATGCAGCATTCGGCAGTCGCGAAATCGTGCAGAGAGAGAGGAGAGGGAAGATGAATAGTTCAATCGGGTCAAAAACAGCCACCCGAAAAAAAATACAAATCATTTTTAAATGAAAAATAAACATCCGGTTCATTTAACCGAAGCGGGTCGGATCATGGAGCGGGACCTCCGTTATTGTGCTACTGCTGCATCCCCGGACTTTTAATATTTCCTTTCCTGCACTTACATGAAAATATTATAACAGATTATTAAGTAAAAACAAATTACATATATAGTAATACTAATAGAATAAAAATAGTTGATAGAAAAAATTAAATTAGAAAAATTAACAAATATGATACACAATTAAATAATATTTTCATACCATGCATTTCGGGTTATAACTAGTCTTGAGCACAAATCATTTCATCCACAATTTTTGGATAAAGTATGCTTCTATGTGGACTAATAAATATATCACTTATACAAAATGCAGACTCTGATGCAATTGTCGATATTGGAATGGCTAAAATATCTTTTGCTATTGTTTGAAAAATAGGAAATTTTAATTAATTTTCTTTACATCGAGATAATATATCAAAGTAACTTGATCCATGCAAGATAGACTCTTCCAAACAAGTAACTATCTCTAATCTCGTGACATCAACAATAGTAGTACTACAAACAAATGCATCAAAACATGCTAAATGATCTTTAGTCCCTAAATTTGTTTTAGCAGCAACACCACTAGTCATCTCAAATTGAAAAGATGAAGTGGAATATTGGTTAACATTCCTACTTGAATGTTACTTTTATCTATAGCACCACTAGTCATCTCTTATGTGTAGCTATCCAAAAGCAACACTCTCTAGAATTATATCAACACTCTCCTTTAGTATTTCTAATCATTCTTTTACTATCAAATTCAAAATATGTGCACAATAATGCATGTTAAAAATTTTCCTTTCAGTATAAGTGAGCTACCACATAGCTTACCTAAAAGAATATTGACTAAAGTATCATTAGTTATGCAATTATCAATAGTTAAAGATGATAACTTATGATCAACATTACAAACAAATAAATAATCCAACAAAACCTTATTGAGTGTCTAGAGGTAGCAACTAGGCTGGACAACTTGAGCACAACACGAGGCATGCTTGACTAAGTAGTACCTAGCCCGACACGGCATGGACAAGAACCGTTCCTAAACTTGAGTAATGCCGGCCCAAGGAACAGCTCATTGTTATGCTGGGTCAAGGGGTGTAATGCCTCATGCTGGGCCATGCATGACTTAGGTGTCTAGCCCATTGGAATGCTCAACCAGCATGGGTACCATGACATGGGACTATTGACCAGGAAGCCAACATGGTCCATTTGGCCAGGGCTCACCTAGTCGGGTCAGTTTAAAACATACAATTAAAAAAACCCTATGCTATATGGTGCACATGGTAGGTTTTTTTAATTAGCCCACCACCGGAATAAGGAACCTTAGACATTTGTTCCTTTTTAGATTCAGATATAGGGAAAAATTCTTATGTTAAATAGAGGTTAGAAGCAAATAGTGTGGATAGAGACTTACAATAAGTCATTTCAAAAACTAAATACAACTTTCTGAATATATTGTTTCTATGAAAGAAACAACTTTCTTATAATTCTATCTCTTAATATATGCATACCCAGAGTTTGCTTTGCTCATCCAAGATCTTTCATATCAAATTCAGAACTGATGAGATCTTTTAGTTCATGAATGTCAGATTTATTTCTGGTAGTAATAAGTATATCATCTACATACAATAGTAATTAGATATATGACTCATCCTTGTGCATTTTAAAATAGACACAATAGTCATGGTTACATCTGTTATATCCATCACTAGTCATGAAATAGTCAAAACTTTTGTACCACTGATGGGGAGATTGATTAAGTCTATAAAAGGATTTCATAAGTTTGCAGATGGGTTTCCTTACCTGATACCTCAAAACCCTCAGGTTGGCTCTTCTAAATTTTTTCACCCAGATCTCCATGAAGAAAGATAGTTTTAATATCTAGTTGTTCAAGTTCAAGGTTTTGATGTGCCAATTATATTAGAAGCACCCTGATTGAGGTATGTCTAACTACAAGAGAGAATATCTCATTGTAATTGACACACTCTCTCTAATCGAGGTATGTCTAAGTACAAGAGAGAATATCTCATTATAATCGACACCCTTTCTCTGATTGAACCCTTTTGCAACTAGACGTGCCTTAAACTTTACTCCACTTGCTATAGAGGCATCATTTTTCTTATTGAAAACTCATTTCCAAGAAATTATCTTTCTCCCTTTAGGTTTTGGTACAATAAGCCAAATACTATTCTTATGAAGAGATTCAATCGCTTCATTCATGACACCTAACCATGACTCAAATTTAGGACATCTAATAGCATTCTTGAAAAAAGATGGTTCAGGAATATCAATCTTTTCGGCAGCTTATAGGACAAACCCTACAAATTCATTAAAGCTGAATTCAAAAGAGGACCTACATTCACCATCTTTTGTCTATCCATTGCTAAGAGGGAATATACTTTTCAGGTGCAAGTCCAAGATTAGGTTCAGTAAAAGACTTGGTATCATTTTCATGATTAGCTATTATTTGTCTATAGGTAACAGACATCCTTCCCGAAGCTACATATTCATATTTTAGTTTCACCTTAAGTTCAGCTTGAGGAACATCAGGTAATTAGATAGGATAAAGTACTTATCTTAAGATGCCACTTTCATCAAAGGTGACACTCCTAGTGAGAATAACTCTCTTTTCAGATGGTGAGCAGATACGGAATCCCTTGACTTCATCATCATATCCTACAAATATTTATTTTCTTGCTCATGGTTCAAGCTTACCATTCTTTACTTGATAGTGGGCAACACACCCGAACACATTCATTTTGGAATAATCTGTAGGTTTACCAATCCACACCTCAAATGGAATTTTAAAATCAATTCCATTGTGTGGTGTTCTATTTATCAGATGACATGCTATATTAACTTCAACCCAAACCTCCTTGTCTAACCCTAATTGAGAAAGCATATATCTAGTTTTTTCCAGAAGAGTTTAATTTATTCTTTTAGTAATGTCATTCTACTGAAAAATATCCTAATAGTTTTGTCTAGCTATACCTTTGTCCTTACAAAATTTCTCAAATTTTGATGAACAAAATTCTAGACCATTATCTGTTCATAAAAATTTAATCTTTATTTGTATTTGATTTTCTACTAAGCTAACCCACTGCTTAAACTTTATAAAAGTTTTAGATTTATGTTTTATCATGAATACTCATGATATCCTGGAGTAATCATCAACTAAACATGAATAAAATCGAGTACCCCTAAGAGATGTGACTTTAGAAGGGCCGCAATAGTTAGCATGAATATAATCCAAAATACTATTTGTATAATATATAGCCTTATCAAACTTAGTTATATGTTTCTTACCAAAAACAGAATGATCACAAAAATTAAGTTTACTAATTTTATGATCACCCTAGAAGGTTACAATCAGAAAGAATTTTCATATTTTTCTTTCCCATATGTTCAAGCTGCATATGCCATAGTTTGGTAAGATCAATTTCATCTTTAAATGCTAGCTCTTTGGATGTGACAGCAACAACCCTTGTCACTATGGAACCTATTAGTGTGGATAGCATTCCACTCTTTTGCCCCTTCAGTATGATATAATCTCCTCGGTAAACATTCAATGTTCCCTTACCATTACTGAATGTACATCTCTTATCATCCAGAACACTAAGAGAGATTAGATTCATTATCATTTCAGGAACATACCTTACATTAGATAGAGAGATAATCTGGCTATCATTTCAGGAACAATATTCATCATCTCTTTGTTTTCCTTTTCTTGGCATGATTGTTTAAGTCATCAAAAAAGAAAGAGTTAGAATATTTCTTACTTGGACTTCTCGGCTTTTATTCATGTTCAACTTTTGCCTTTGTAATCATTCTTTAAATAACATCATCTTCCTCGTTGGAGCAATCCCTTCCTGAAAACATCCTTTTCGAGGAGCATATAACTTGCATTATCATGCACCAATGAACAAGCTTATTGCACCTTACCGATTACACATATCTTTATTTTGCATTCTTTTTTTTTATCCATGCTCATGATTAGCATAAACCCATAAACAAATATATAAATTTATATTAAACCATCCAAAAATCATCACCTTTCTACATTCACTAAAGATGTTAGGGTGTTTGAGTAAATTCCAAGCACTTAAAATATCTCCATGCTTTCTCCTTTTCTTGATGTTGTTGGCCTTCATCTTGCCCAAGGCTCTTGTTACTCTCTTTTTCTCTTAAACTTAGCCGGCCATGGATAGTGTGTAATACCATGGGGTTTGAAACTCCTTTTCGTGACCCTTCCATTTCTTCATCCACAGCTAGTTCCTCTCATGTCATTCTGGGATAACTTCCTCCTTCCTTCGTTTGGTTTGCAATGGGCAATCCTCCATTGAAGCTCCCCTTGCCTTAGGAAATCACTATTCTTCATATCTTTTCTCATTTGAGTTCTCATTCTTCTCCATACCTAGCCTGGGATTATTTTCCGACATTTTTTCATTTGTTTTTAACTTCTGCCCATCTTCATCTTCTTCTCCTTCCCTTTGTAATAAGATCTTCTACTTTTCGAATATCACTTCTTGTTGTGGCATTTCCTCTAAACTCTTTGAAATATGCATCTCTATTTTAAGTGTCCAACATTTCAGCACCTATGACTAAAGATAGGGATATATTCATAACTCACGTGCGGCCAAAAATAATGTTCACATTGTATTGAAATCAATATCCTATGTGGTAGAGGAAAGATATGTATGTTTATATGGAAACCCTTGCAGTGCTTGGCCTGGCAAGAGTGGTTGTGCTATTATACATTTTAATGGGGGAAATAATGCATCGAGATATTTCATGAAAAGCTTATTTATGGAATAAATAGAGAGGAATGTTTGGGAAGCTTACCCACAAAAAAATTGTGGGAATTCATCTCCAAACTTAAACCCTTGTTTTCATTTGATTATTGGCATTGGAGAAGAATAAGAAAAAGCTAAAGATGAAGAAGTAGAAGAAGATGAAGGAGAAGAGGAAGAAAAAGAATAAGGATAAGAAGTAGTAAAAGAAGATTAAGAAGCAAAAGAAGAAAAATATGAAGAAGATGAAGAAGAAGTAAAAGAAGAAAAAGTAGAAAAAGAAGTAGAAGTAGAAGAAGAGGAAATAGAAGAAGAAAAAGAAGAAAAAGAAGAAAAAGAAGAAAAAGAAGAAAAAGAAGAAGAAGAAGAGGAGGAGGAGGAGGAGGAGGAGAAGGAGAAGAAGATGTTGATGATGATAATGAAGAAAAAGAAGGAAAATAAGAAATAAAAGAATAAGAAAGAAAGAAAGAAGAATAAGAAGATGAAATAGATAAAGAAGAAAAAGAAAAAGAAGAAGACAACCAAGATGTTGAAGAAGAAGGAGAAGATGGAGAAGAAGAAGAAGAGAAAGAAGATGAAGATGTAGAAGATGAAGAAAAAGAAGAAAAAGAAGAAAAAGAAGAAAAAGAAGAAGAAGACGGATGAAGAAAGCAAAGACAAATAAAAAAGAAGAAGAATCGGGAGATGATAATAACAAAGAAGAATAAGAAGAATAGCAAGATGAAGAAGGGGAAGATGAAGAAGGGGATGATGAAGAAGGGGAAGATGAAAAAGATGATGACAAAGAAGAAGAAGAAGAAAGAGAAGAATACGAATAAGATGATGATGATGAAAAAGAAGAAAAAGAAGAAAAAGAAAAGGAAAAAGAAGAAGAAAAAAAAGAGATCGAAGAAGAAAAAGATGATGATGATGATGATAACGATGAATACGATAAAAATGAAGAAGAAGAAAAATAAGAAAATGATGATGATGATTAATATGAAAAAAAAGAAAAAGAACACAAAGAAGTTAAAGATGAAAAGGAAGAATAATAATAAGAATAAGATAACGACGACGATGATGATGATGATGATGATGATGAAAATAATGAAGTAGAAGAAGAATAAGAATAAGAATAAGAAGAATAAGAAGCATAAAAAGAAAATGAATAAGATTAAGAAGAAAAAGTCGAAGGTGAAGAAGAAAAAAAGAAGCCAAACTAGAAGAAAATGAATAAAAAGAAAAAAAAAGAAAATGATGAAGATGAAGAAGAAAATTGAGAGGGAGACAAAAAAGATGAAAATTAAGAAGAAGAAGAAGAAGAAGAAGAAAACAAAAATAAAGATGAAGAGGAATTATAGGAAGAAGATGATAAAGATGAAGAAGAAGAAAACAAAAATAAAGATGAAGAGGAATTATAGGAAGAAGATGATAAAGACAAAGAAAAAAAAGAAGAAGAAGAAGTAGAAGAAGAAGTAGAAGATAATGATAATGATGATGATGATGAAAAAGATGAAAGATATGAAAAGGATGAAGAATAAGAAGAAGAAAAAAGAAGACAGATAAAAAGGATGAAAAATATGAAAAAGATGAAGATGAAGAAGAAGAGAAAGAAGACAAACATGAAGAAAATGAAGATGATAAAGAAAAATAAGAATAAGTTGAAGTTAACAAAAGTAAAGATGAAGAAGAAGAAGTAGTAGTAGTAGTAGGAATAAGAAAAAGAAGAAGAAGAAGAATACAAAGAGAAAGAACAGGAAGAAGAAAAAAAAGAATTAGAAGATGAATAAGAGGAAGGTGAAGAAGGTGAAGAAAATGAAGAAGAAAAATAATAATAAGAATAAAAAGAAGATGATGAAGAAGAAAAAGATTATGATGATGAAGTAGAAGAATAAAAATAAGAAGATAAAAAATAAGAAAAATAAGAAGATTAAAAATAAGAATAAGATGCTGATGAATATGAAGAAGATGAAGATGAAGAAGTAGTAGTAGTAGAAGAAGAAGATGATGATGATGATTATAAATATGAAGAAGATGAAAATGTTGAAGAAAAAAAAATAGAAGAGAAAGAAGACAAACATGAAGAAAATGAAGATGATGAAGAAAAAGTTCAAGTAGACAAAATCAAAGATGAAAAAGAAGAAGAAGTAGGAAAATATAAAAATAATAAGAAGTAGAAGAAATAAGAGTTTGACGAAATATAAGAAGAATAAGAATAAGAATAAGAATAGCAAGAATAAGAAGAAGAGTAAGAAAAAGAAAAACATGAAAAAGAAGAAGAAGAAGAAGAAGAAGAAGAAGAAGACAAAAAGAAAGAGGAAGAAGGAGGAGGAGGATAAAAAGCAGAATATGATGATTAATAAGAAAAATAAGAAAAAAAAGAAGAAGGAGATGATGAAGAATAAGTATAAGAAAAAAAATTAGATGATTAAAAAGAAGAAAAACAAGAATTAGAAGATGATGATGAATATAAATTAGATGAAGATGAAGAAGTAGAAGAAGCTGAAGAATAAGAAGAAGAAGAAGATGATGATGATGATAATTATGATAATGATGATGATAAATATGAAGAAGATGAAGAAGAAAAAAATAGAAGAGAAAAAAGAAAAACATGAAGAAAATGAAGATGATAAAGAAAAAGTTCAAGTAGACAAAAAAATATGAAAAAGAATAAGAAGAAGAAGAATTAGTGGGAAAAATAAAAATAAAAATAAGTAGAAGAAATAATAGTTCGATGAAATATAAGAAGAAGAATTATAATAATAAGAATAGCAAGAATAAGAAGAAGAGTAAGAAAAAGAAGAAGAAGACAAAGAGAAAGAAGAAGAAGAAGAAGAAGAAGAAGAAGAAGACAAAGAGAAAGAAGAAGAAGAAGAAGAAGAAGACAGAGAAATAAGGAGGAGGAGGAGGAGGATAATAAGAAGAATATGATGATAAAGAAGAAGAATAAGAAAAAAAAGGAAATGATGAAGAATAAGTATAAAAAGAAAAATTAGAAGATTAAAAAGAAGAAGAACACGAAGAATAAGATGATGATGAATATAAATTAGATGAAGATGAAGAAAAAGTAGAAGAAGAAGAACAAGAGTAATAAGAAGCAAAAAAAAGAAAAAGAAGTAGAAGAATGAGAAGAGGAAGACAAAGATTAAAAAGATGGAGAAGAAGAATAAAAAAATAAAAATACAAAGACAAAGATGATGAAGAAGTAAAAATAAAAGAAGAAGAAAACAAAGATGGAGAAGACAAGAAGAAGAAGAAAAAAAAAAGAATAATAATAATAAGAATAATTATAATTATAATTATAATTATAATTATAATAATAAGATAAAGAAAAACAATAAGATGAAAATATAGAAGAAGAAGAATAATATGAAGAAGACAAAAAGGAAGAAGAAGAAAAAATAAAAAAAGTTGAAGAAAAAGAAGAAGCAATAGAAGAAGAAGAAGAAGAAGAGATGATGATGATTATGATGAAAAAGAAGAAGAGAAAAAGAAGTAGAAAAATCAAAAAAAGAAAAAGATAAAAAAGATGAAGAAGTAGTAGAAGAAGAATCATAAGAAGAAGAAGATAATGTTGAAGATGAGGAGGAGGAAGATGAAGACTAAGATGAAAAACAAGAAAAAGAATAAAAAGAAAAAGAAAAAGAAAAAGAAAAAGAAGAAGAGGCAGAAGTTGAAGAAGAAGAAGCATAAGATAAAGAAGAAGAAGATGATGATGATGATGATGAAAAAATGAAGAAGATGAAGATAAATAAGTAGAAGAAAATGAAGATAAAGAAGTAGAAGAAGAAGTAGTAATAGTAGTAGTAGTAGAAGTGAAGAAGAAGAATAATAAAAAGAAGAATAAAAAGAAGAATATCAAAAAAATGAAGATGAAGAATATGAAGAATAAGAAGAAAATGATCAATAATAATAAAAATAATAATAAGCAGAAGAAAAAAAGTAGAATAAAAAGAAAAAAAAAGAAAAAGCAAAAGAAGAAATAGAAGAAGAAAATGATGATGATGATGATGAATAATAATAATAATAATTACAATAATAATAATAATAAGCAGGAAAAAAAAGAAGCAGAATAAGTAGATTAAGAAAAAAAAAGAAAATGAATAAAAAGAAATAGAAGAAGATGATGTTGAAGACAAAGAAGAAGAAGAAGAAGAAGAAGAAGAATAAATAATATGTAGAAGAAGAAGTCTAAAATGATTAATATGAAGAAAAAGAAGAATAAAAAATTATGAAGATGATGATCATGATCATGAAGAAGAAAAATAAAATGAGTAAGAAGAAGAAAATAAGATAAAAATGATGATGATGATTATCATGATGATAATGATGAAAAAGAAAAAAAAAGAAAATGAAGAGAAAGAAGAAAAAATAAGTTAAAGAAGAAAAAGAAGATGTAGATAAAGAAGATGAAAAGAAAAAATAAAAGGAGATGAAGTAGTAGAAGAATAAGAAGTAGAAGAAGATGAAGAATAAGTAGTAGTAGTAGTAGAAGAAAAGTAAAAAGAAGAATAAGAAGAAGAATAAGAAGAAGAATAAGAAGAAGAATAAGAAGAAGATGAAGAAGAAGAATAAGAAGAAGATGAAGAAGAATAAGAAGAAGGAGATGACGATGAAGAAAATAAAGATTAAGATGAAGATGAAGAAATAGAAGTAGAAGAGGAGGAAAAAGAAGAAGAAGAAGAAGAAGAAGAAGAAGTAGTAGTAGTAGAATAAGAAGAAAAAAAAAGATGCTGATGATGACAAAGATGAACAAGATGATAAAGAAGAAAATAAAGACAAAGATGAACAAGATGATAAAGAAGAAGAAGATGATGAAACTGATAAAAAAGTGGAAGATGAAGAAGATGAAAATAAAGAAGAAATACAATATAAAGAAGATGAAAATGAAAAAATGAAGACAAAAAGATGAAAAATATGAAAAAAAGTAGAAGAAGATGATGATGATGATAATGATGAATACGAAAAAGAAGAAGAAGAAGTAGTAGTAGTAGGTGTTGGTGTTGTAGAAGTAAAAGAAGTAGAAAAAAAAGATAATGATGATGATGATGAATAAAAACAAGAAAAGAGGAAGAAATAGAAGAAAAAGAATAAGAAGAAGAAGAAAGCAAAGAAGAAGAAGAAGAAGATAATGATGATGATGATGATATTGAAGATGAATAATTTTAAAAAGATAAAGAAGAAAAATAATACAAAGATAAAGAGATGAAGACGAATAAGAACAAAAATAAGAAGGAATAAAAGAAGAAGAAGAAAAAGATGAAGATGAAGATGAAGATGAAGATGAAGATGAAGATAAAGATGAAGATAAAAAAAGAATATGAAAATGAAGAAGAAGAAGAAGAAGAAAGTAGTTGAAGAAGAAAAAAGAAGTAGAAGAAGAAGAAGAAGAAAGAGAAAAAGAAGATGATGATGTTTATGAAATGAAGAAGACAAATATGAAGAATAAGAAAGAAGTAGAAGAAAAAGAAAAACAAGTAAAAAAATCAAAATAAGATGAAGTTGAAAAAGAAAAGGAAGAATAAAATGTAGAAGAAGAAAAAAAAAGAAGATGATGATGATGAAGCAAAAAAAAAGAAAAAGAAATAAAAGTTAAAGAAGTAAAAGAAAGAGATATTGATGATGAAGATGATGATGAAGTAGATAAATAATAAAAAGATGAAGATGAAGATGAAGAAAGATTAGAAGAAGATTAATAAGTATAAGAAGTAAAAGAATGAGAAGAGGATGACAAGCACAAAGAAGATGATGACAAAGAAAAAGAAGAAGAAAAAAACAGGAAAAGAACTCTGAAAACAAGAACACTAAGATGAAGATGATGAAGTGGAAGATGAAGATAAAGATGAAAGAAATGATGAAGAACAAGATAAAAAAGAATATGAAGAAAATTTTGAAAAAAAATAGAATAATAAAAACAAGATGATGATGATAAAGAAAAAGATTAACAAGAAGATAAAATTAGGGAAGGTAAAGAAGAAGAGGAAGAAAAAGAAGATGAAGAAGACAAATAATAAGAAGAAGAAGAAGAATGAAAACAAGAAAAGGCATAAAAAGAAGAAGAAAAAAAAAGAAGAAATAAATGAAGTACACTAAGAATAAAAAGATGAAGAAGAAAAAGAAAAGAAGAATAAGAAGAAGATGAAGATCAAGAAGAAAAAGAAAAAGAATAAAAAGAAAAAGAAGAAGATTAACAAAATGAAAATGAAAAATAAGATGAATAATAATAAGAAAAATTGTACTAGTAGTAGTAGTAGTAGTAGTAGTTGAAAAAGAAGAAGAAAAAAAAATAGTAGTAGAAAAAGAAGATAGACAAGAAGAAGTCGAAGATATAAATGAATATGAAGATGAAGATGAAGAAAAAAAAAGTTGAAAATGAAAAGGATGAAAAATAAGAGGTAAAAGATGAGTAATAAAAAGAAGAAGTAGAAGGAGGAGGAGAAAACGAAGAAGAAGAAGCATAAGGAGAAAAAGATATAATAGAAGAAGGAGATGAAAAAGAAGAAGAAGGATAAGTATAATAAGAAGATGCAAAAATTGTAGAAGAATAACAACAAGCAAAATACGAAGAAGAAGAAGAAGAAGAAGAAAAATAAAAATAAAAAGAAGAAGAATAAGAAAAAGACGAAGAAGAATAAGAAGTAAATGAAGAAAAAGAATAATAAGCAAAAGAAGAAGAAAAGGTAGAAGAGAAAGTATAAGAAAAAGAAGCTGAAATAAAATATACATAAATTGAAGAAGATAAAGAACAGAAAAAAAAGAAGTAGAAAAAAACTAAGAAGAAGAAAAAAAAGAAGTAGAAGAAAATGAAGAAAATGAAAAAGACAAAGATTAAGAAGAAGAATAAGAAGAAAAAGATGATGAAGAAGATAAAGTCAAAGATGAAGAAGAAAATTCCATGATGAAGAAGAAGATGATGATGATACTGATGATGATGATGGTGATGATATTGAAGATGATGAGGACAATGATGATGATGAACAACTATAAAGGGAAATAAAAGAAAATCAAGAAGAAAAGAAGAATAAGATTATTATAATAATGATGATGATGTAGGTGAAGAAAAAAAAATAAAAAGAAGAAGAATAAGAAGAAAATGATGACGATGAAGAAGACAAAGAAGAAAATATGAAGAAGTAGAAAAATAAGATGAATAGTAAGAAGTAGAAATAGAAGAAAAAAAAACGAAAGTAGTTGAAGAAGAATAAGAAGCAGAAGATGAGTATAGGTTTAAATAGTCTGTATGAACTCCATCCTGATGTGGTCTTGTTAAATGGTTCAAGTTTGTAGTAATGTAGCGTGGAATGTGTTATAAGTTATAAGTTATAAGTGAAGTTTTACTGCAGTGTCTATGTTAATTTAAGCTAATTTAGAAGTCTATAAAAGTAGGCTAGGTTGAGTATGCTATAGAAAGCTACTGTCCTGAATAGGGAGCAACAAAAAGCTGCAAAGGAAGCTCTAACAGCTTTGAATTATAAGGAAAAGACGGATATAAAGAAGGGTGCCAGAACAGTGAGGAAGATGTCCAGTAGAGGGCTAGAGGCTGGAAATCTCTTTGTCTTGTGTTTGTGGAATGTATGCAGGTGACAGGTAGAAGGAAAGTCAAATATATGGGCTCCCTTGGATGGAATTCAGGAGAGAGCATCACGGGGTGGGATACAGGGATAAGGGTAGGTCAGATAATACATATGCAACATTGATGAGACACAGCAACAAAGGTGAAGGCAGAGACAAAGGCTCGGCATGAAGGAAAAGGAAGCTAGATTGAAAAGAGAGATTAAAGAATAAAGATCGATTATACAACTAGTAACAAAGAGCAGGAAGCAAAGATCAATGCTGAAAATTCCAACAGTAATTCAATTACATTCTCTAGGCAAATTAGAATGCGCACATAATTCTCCATGTTTACATTATAATATTTACGATAACTAAGGTTTAGAGTAGGTTGAAAAGGGTGTAAAGGGTTATGGGTAGCAAGCAAGTAGGTTGTAAAAATGGTTTTCCTATGCCAAAAGAGAGGGTTATAATTAATAAATAAACTTTCAAAAAAATAGAAGTAGAAGAAGAAGAAGAAGATATGATGATGATGAAAAAGAAGAAAAAGAAGAATAATCCATAGAAGAAGAAGATGATGAAGTAGAATAAAAAATACGAAGAAGATGTAGTAGAAGAAGAAGAAGAAAAAGAAGAAAAAAAAATAAGAAGTAGAAGAATAAAAAGAAGAAGAAAAAGATGCAGAAGAAGAAAAAAAGAAGAAGAAAATGTTGAAGAAGAAGATGAAGAAGACAAAGATTATGAAAAAGATGAAGAAGAAAAAGATGAAAAAGAAAAAGAAGAAGGATAAGATGAAGAAGATGAGGAAAAATAATCTGATGAAAAAGAAGAAGAAAATGATGAATAAAAAGAATAATAATAATAAAAGGAAGAAGAAGAAAAAGGAGGAGACAAAGATGAAGAAGAAGAAAAAGAAGAAGAAGGAGAAGACAGAGATGAAGAAGACGAAAAAAAGAAGAAGATGAAGAAATCAATGATGTAGAATGTGAAGAAGATGAAAACAAAGATGTAGAAAAGATGATAAAAATAAAGTAGTAGAAGAATAAGATGATAATGGTGATGATAAAAATTAAGAAGAAAAATAAGAAGAAGAAA